>CM039724.1:21416611-21582114 GCA_022539455.1 Dendrobium nobile | reverse complement strand
TGAGTCACCTAAGACCCTTCCAGAAGCCAGATTTAATCTAGACCCTAGGATCCACTCTAGACCTTAGGATCTTCCTAGAACTAGACCTTAGAGCCTATTCTAGACTAAGCCTAGGATTCCCTTAAATCCTAGATCTTAGAATTTTTTTTTCTAGATCCTAGATCACTCCAACTCTCAAAATCACCTCCACCTTGATCAACCTCAATTTAAATCAATTCCTAAATTTAATCTACTCCAAATTTCAATTTAATAATCCCTACCTGTGATCAATTTGAATCTCAAACTCCATCCAATTCAAATCCAAATTAATTCAAACTTCAAATCAAATCAAACCCAGAATTCAGACTCAAATTCAAACTCTAGAGCTCTGTCCTAAAACCCTTTTCAGAGATTTTTCAAACAATTTAAAACCCAATCAAATGGCCGGCCACGGACACCATCACGGGGTTACAAAAAATGAGGTCAACAAATGGACCCCAATGTGTGTGGTAGAAGGAACTTCTGCACCATTGGCGTTGACCGAAAATGGAAGTAAAATTTTGGGAGTGAAAGGGAGATCATCTCCCAACCTCAAGCCTATAGGATGCTGATAGAAGCTTACACCTATTGGATAAGGAAAACTGGTAAAACCAAGGTAGGGAATACCTAGCCTTGGGTCTAAGGAAGGGCATCACCCAACCTTAGGTCTACAGGAGCTGATAGAAGACTTACTCCTAGTAGACAAGGAAACTGGGAAACCAAGGTAGGGAATTCCTAGCCTTGGGTCTAAGGAAGGGCATCACCCAACCTTAGGCCTATAGGATGCTGATAGAAGACTTACTCCTAATAGGCAAATTAACTGGAAACCAAAGTAGGGAATACCTAGCTTTGGGTCTAAGGAAGGGCATCACCCAACCTTAGGTCTACAGGATGCTGATAGAAGACTTACTCCTAGTAGACGGATCAACTGGAAACCAAGGTAGGGAATACCTAACCTTGGGTCTAAGGAAGGGCATCACCCAACCTTAGGCCTATAGGATGCTGATAGAAGACTTACTCCAAATAGGCAAATCAACTGGAACCAAAGTAGGGAATACCTAGCTTTGGGTCTAAGGAAGGGCATCACCCAACCTTAGGTCTACAGGATGCTGATAGAAGACTTACTCCTAGTAGACGGATCAATGGAAACCAAGGTAGGGAATACCTAACCTTGGGTCTAAGGAAGGGCATCACCCAACCTTAGGCCTATAGGATGCTGATAGAAGACTTACTCCAAATAGGCAAATTAACTGGCAAACTAGGATGGTGCCACGAAGGGCGTACTCCATCACTAGCGAATGGGAATCAGGGTGGTGCCACAAAGGGCGTACTCCACCACTAATCCCGGGTGAAATATCCTAAGGGAAGGAAAGACCTAACCTTAAGGAAAAGGCGAAAAGAGCGTTAAAATAATAAATAAACTAAAAAAAAAGGTAGAATCAAGTTGTAAATCAAGAAGAGGAAGTTTTATTAATTGATAAAATGAGCTACATCAAGCATAGTATTTCTTAAGGAAACGCCCATTAACAGGTAGCATTGGGTGGTTCCCTTTACAATCTACTAACTGATACGAGCCTCCTTCGTAGACAGTCTCTATAACGAAGGGTCCTTCCCATGTAGGTTCAAATTTGCCTCCCAGCTTCGATGGGCCAAGATAGGCCTCCGAAGGACCAATACCAAGTCTCCCGCTTGGAAGGTCCTAGGTCGCACTAACTTATCGTGAGCTTGAACCATACGGGATTTATACAACTCTAAACTTTGTTGAGCTTGGAGACGTCGCTCTTCAAGGCCTTCGAGTTCTTCCAATCGTAGTTTTGCATTTTGTTCATTGGTAATTTGATTCTGAACTGCAATTCTAAGCGAAGGGATTTGTATTTCCAAGGGTAGAACAGCCTCAGATCCATACACTAGTGCAAACGGGGTGGATTGGGTCGGGGTTCTATAAGTGGTACGATAAGCCCACAGAGCTTCCACCAACCGCTCATCCCACTGTCGTTTGTTATCATCAAGGGTCTTTTTGACAATTTGCACCAAGGTTTTGTTGAAGGCCTCGGCCAATCCATTTGCCCGAGGGTAGTAATAGATCGTCGAATATCTCCAATCAATATTATGGCGCCTTACAAAACTATTGATTTTTGTAGACTTGAATGCGGACCCATTATCGGATATGATTCTGCGGGGTACGCCGAATCGATATACAATATGGTCACGAAAGAATTTTAAGACATGGTGTGATGTTACGTTTCGTAGGGGAATTGCTTCCGCCCACTTTGAAAAGTAATCAGTTGCTGCTAATATGAAACGATGACCTCTCGCGGAGGGAGGGTCAATCGGCCCAATGATATCCGTGCCCCAACTTTCAAAGGGCCACGAGGCTATCGTAGGGTGTAACACATTAGGCGGCTGATGTAAAACCACACCATGGACCTGACATTGATGACAGTGCTTTGCCGTATTCATGCAATCGTCAATCATTGTAGGCCAGTAGTATCCAAGTCTCTTAATCTTTAATTTCATTTTTGGACCCGATTGATGAGCACCGCACAGTCCTGAATGAACTTCATTAACAATTTTCTGGGCTTCTCGCTTGTTCAAACAGCGCAGCCACATGTGATCGAAAGACCGACGGTACAACAGATCGTTAACTAGTGCATATGATAGGGCACGTTTCCTAATCTGGTTGGAGAGTGATTTATCCTGGGGAAGCTTCCCTTCTTTAAGGTAATCGACTAAGGGTCGTCTCCAATCGCCTTCTTCGTCAGTTGTCGAAGAGGCAGAAAGGATCTGAAGGGGAGTCTTATTAATGTATTCCAAATCTATAAGAGAAAGAGTCTTACGACCCTGTATCTCTATAGGGATGGAATCCTCCTCAGGACATGCAAATTCCTTTGCAAGTTTTGCTAAGGCATCCGCCGCAGAATTGCTTCCACGGGGAACCCTATACAAAGTAGCAATGGGGATTTGTTCCAACAAGTGAAGCGTGTACTGGTGATATTTTAGGAGATTCGGATTCAAGACTTTATAAGTTCCGGCGACTTGGTTAATAACTAGTTGGGAATCTCCAAAGATCTTAATCTCTTTAATCTCCATTAGAATTGCAAGTTCCAAACCAGTTATCAGAGCTTCGTATTCAGCTTCGTTGTTTGTGCAAGGCTCCGATAAGTGGTAGGAAAAATGCATCATTCCTTTTTCTGGTGTAATAAAAATTAGACCGACTCCAGCCTTTCCAGGAATTACAGATTGTTGGGTCGCAATCCTACAAGAGGATGCTGCCCCATCAAAATATAATTCCCAGATGGCCTCGCTAGATTCCCCAAAACTCATGATTTGTTCGTCGGGTAAGTCATCATTCAGAGGAGAATCTGCTGGCAGCGGGTGTGCTGCCAGAAAGTCGGCAACAGCCTGTCCTTTCACAGCACGGAGAGGAGTGAAAGTAATCTCAAATTGCAACAATATCATAGACCAACGGGCTAAACGTCCTGACAACGTAGGTCGGGTCATAAGATATTGCAAAGGATTAACTCTTGAAATCAGACTGATTGAGTGGGAGAGCATGTAATGCCTCAGTTTCTGAGCTGCAAAAACTAAAGCAAGACAATGCTTCTCAATTGACGGGTATCGAATTTCAGTAGGAAGGAGTCTTCGACTAAGGTAGTAGAGAGCATTCTCTTTTCCTTCGTCGTTAACTTGAGCTAACAGAGCACCTAAAGACTCATCTAGAGCTGCGGTGTAGAGGATTAATGGCTTTCCGGGAATCGGAGCTGCCATGACTGGCGGGTTAGAAAGGTATTGTTTGATATCGTCAAAAGCATTTTGACACTTCTCGCCCATACGAATTTAGTATCCTTTTTCGCAAGGACAGAAAAGGGTTGACATCTCCCGGAAAGATTAGAAATAAACCTCCTTATATATGCCAATCTACCTTGTAGAGACCTTAACTGAGTAAGGCTCTTAGGGGATGGCATATCTAAGATGGCTTCAATTTTAGCAGGATCTATCTCAATTCCGCGGTGCCTTACTACGAATCCTAAGAATTTTCCCGAAGCGACGCCGAAGGCGCACTTCAAGGGGTTCATTTTCAAATCGTAGCGCGCGCAACCGTTCGAAAACAACTCTTAAGTCATACAGGTGAGCCTCTTTAACCTTGCTCTTGACAACTAAATCATCAATATAACATTCAACTTGATTATGAATTAAGTCGTCAAAGATACGGGTCATGGCCCGTTGGTAGGTTGCTCCGGCATTCTTTAGGCCGAATGGCATTACCTTATAACAAAAGATTCCAATAGGGGTTCTGAACGCCGTATTTCTCTCATCTTCAGGGGCCATCTTGATTTGGTTATAACCCGACGAGCCATCCATGAATGAAAAAATAGCATGTGAGGAGGCAATGTCCACCATGAGTTCTGGTATTGGTAGGGGGAACTCATCCTTAGGGCATGCCTTATTCAGATCCCTATAGTCGACACAAATCCGAATCTGACCATTTTTCTTTCGAACTGGCACGACGCTGGCCACCCAAGAGGGGTATTGTTCCTCTCGAATGAATCCGGCTTCTGCCAATTTCTTAACTTCAGAAACGACTTGTTGCTCAATCTCTAAGCGCATGCGTCGAGGAGCTTGTTTAACAGGGATGGCATCATGCCGAACCCCAAGTTTGTGGACTGCTACCTCAGCAGGCAAACCTGGCATTTCGTCATATGTCCAGGCAAAGCAATCTCTGAACTCGAATAACAACTGGATTAAGTCTTGAGTTTCACTCTCGCTCAACAAAGTACTTATGAAAATCGGACGGGGGTCATCATCGTTTCCCAGGTTAATTTCTCTTAACTCATCGACTGTCGACTTAATTTCCTCTTCAAATTCAGGGGGTGCATCCCGAACTTGAAGATCATCGGGATCGTCTAAAGTCTCCAAACAGAGTTCATCCAAAGGACAAGGAGGATCTGTAGGGACATTTGGAGAATCGAGATGGTAAGTTATCATTAGGCAATACTCATCATCATCGAATGAACTAACTGTTCCAAAGCCAATACCACTCATTGGATTTTTACTTATTTTTGTTCGCCAAATATTCTCGTGGTATCTAGCTTGACCCTTAGTCCATCGGTATGGTACAGAACCTTTAGAAAAAGTATTTTTTACACAAACAGGGAAGTAGCCGAAAGGTAATTCCATTAATTCATTAAAATCTGCCTCCTCAAGGGTTACATCACCTTCGTCCCTTGCGGAGGAGGAGCCAGGAAAGAATTTCTGGACTTTCTTAACTTCACCATCCAAGTTGGGGGCCACTTTGACTTCCAACCCTACAACCCTGCCTGCCGACAGTGGGGTCAGAGAAAGGGCCTCTATCCTTCTAGTGAGCTTTTCATACATTGTTAATTCGGGCTCGTCACTTTTAACTTTTGAAATATCTACCTCAGGGTCACTGTCCTGGTCTAAGGTGAGATCAAATTTTGGAGGAGTATTTATGTTTTGACAATCGAGAGAGAGGGCAGCACCTTGACTTTCTAGCTCACTATCGGAATCTGATTCCAAATCAATGTATACGGGTGCTGCTCTCCTGTCTAATGAAGCACGGCCTCGACCTCGTGCCCTTAAAGCCATCCTCCCACCTCTTTGAGGTAATGTGTTTGGAGGTCTAAGGACAACAATATCAGAGTCGTCTTCACTACTCGATTGAATCATTTCTTGATTGATATTCTTATCTTTTTCTTTCTTTTGGTTGAATTTTTGTTCAACCATTTTCTCCTCAAATTTGATCTCTAATTTAGAACGGGACGAAGACCCTTTTGGTACAAAATATGCAGCATCTTCTTCGTAGATCCCAATTTCTTGAATTGAGAATGGTTGCAAATCACCCTTAATCACATGTTCAATGCCATCTCGTTGATACTTAATGCATTGGTGCAGGGTAGATGGAACCATTCTATATTCGTGAATCCAAGGTCTACCTAGAGTGCGAGAAGTGTTAAAGGACGTAGTTGAATCAATTATATGAAATTTAGCTTCAGTTTTTAAACCTCCTATTTCTAGGAGTAGAGTGATCGAACCTAAAGCTCTCTCGCCCTTCTCGTTGAACCCACGAAGCACCAACCTGTCGGTTGAAAGCTTGCTAGTATCAACTCTGAGATAAGCAAGGGTCTTTATGTTCATCACGTTGACCGATGCACCCGGATCAACAAGGACTCTTGATAACTTGAAATTTCCCACATTTACAGTAATGTAGAGGGGACGATTGTGGTCAGCAGTTCTCAAGAGTAAATCTTCGTCTGAAAAGGTAACCCCAGGGACCTCTTTGAAATAGAGAGCCTCACCTTCTGAAGTTGCAGCCAACTGTGTTAAGCAAATCTCGGGATCGAGAAGTGCTTTAATTAGAGACTCCCTCATTTCTTTGGAAAGAAGTAGGGCGTCATAAATACTTAATTTTGCTGGCAACTTCCTAAGGTGGGCTAGAACATTATAATCAACCTTAGGAACGACAGACTCGAAACCCGGAGGAATTAGAGGGAATTCTGGTTGTTGAGGGGAATCCGGACTTAGATTTTCGAATGAAGGTTGTTTGCCTTTATCCTGAGGGGGCAACCTAGGGGGTAAGACTTTACCGCCACGGAGTTGGACCTGCTCGACATCTTCGGGCGGGCAAACTAGGGCAGTGTCTACACACACCATAGGTGTTGGATCATCATTTTCTGAAAGCGAGTCAGAATCTGAAAGTTCTATCAAGATAGGATTTCCTTGAAAATTGATTTGAGGGAAATCACTTTCTGATGAAGCTTCACATTCGACCTCTTCTTGAATAGTCAATTCGGGGAGGTTGGTTTGACTAACCTCAATATTTGGTTCATTAGAAGTTTGATTTGAAACAGGAGAGTCATCAATTTGCATTTGAGATTCATGGTTAATCATCAAGACAGAAGTAGAAGGATGTTTTTTATTCATCTTTTGACCCTTCGCCTTTGATGGGACAAAGTAAAAGTCAGATAACAAAAGAGGGGAAAGGGTTTTAACACCACCATCCGCCATTCTAATACATCTCTCATCTACACACTTCCTCTCTACAAAATCAAATTTTTCTTCTTTTACATTTTTCTCAGTAGTTCCTAAGACTACTGGAGAGGAAAGTGGCTCAACATCCTTCTGCGAAGCATCCAGGTAAACCTTCCACACCGGGGCCTGGGCTATCGTAGTCAGCTGTTGAGAAAGATGAAAAGACTTGTTAATCGACTTTTTAAGTGCCCGGGACAGAGCAATGTCCCAACCATCTTCAACAAAACAAGAAGAGTTAAGAGGATTACCTGAAATGGTCTTAATTGAAGCCTTTTCTGGATCGACAAAGTATTCTTTAGGTATTATGATGTTACCTTGGGTGTAGTTCCTCTCAAGCCAATCTTTGAACACAACGCAGTCCTCAAGAGGATGACTAAGCATCCTGTGGTACGGGCAATACTTGGGATCATCTTTCTTACTCTCATCCTCAGGCCTCCTAGCCTCTGGCAACTGAAAATCCGGTTTCTTTAACAGACTCCTGAAGATCTTCTTAACTGACTCCCTTTTAAATGGATAAGGCTTTGCCAATCTCTCTCTAAAAGGGATGAAAGAAGGATCTCTAGTATGTTGAGGAACTATCTGAAAGGGCTGCTTCTGAGGCGGCTGTGGTGGAAGTGGAGTGCTAGGCTGACTAACCACTGGCCTCTTTCCTTTATCTACTGCTGAGACCACAGCTTTCTTTTCAAATGTCTTCACCAGTTTTGGACCCTTCCTTTCTTCAGACTGCTCTCGTAAGAATGGAATCCTAGGAGCCTCTTCCTGCAAATTGCTAGCCTTATTAAGAAGTTTCTCAAAAGTTTTAATAGTGAAACCCTTCAGGAGAAAAGCAACAGGATCGTGGATATTCTTCAACAGAATCTCCACAGCATGTTGTTCTTGCAACTGGGGTTCACACTTCATCGAGAGGTTTCGCCACCTCAAGATGTACTCAACTAGAGACTCTCCCGGCTTTTGCTTTTCAACCACGAGATCGCCCACGGTGGTGCGTTGTTGCGCTCCAGAAAATCTCTTAAGAAAGAGGTTTTCTAGGTCGCTAAAGGTTCTTACTGAACCGTTGGGCAGATCGGCGTACCATTCAAAAGCAATGCCGGACAGTTTACTTACAAATTGGCGAAATAGCAGAGCATCTGACCCTCCTGCGTTGCAACAGCTTGCTCGGAAGTGGGCCAGATGCTGTCTCGGGTTTTCGATTCCAGTGAAAACTTTAAAAGTTGGTGGCACAAAGCCCTTTGGGTAAGGAACTAAGTCATATTCCTCGGGGTAGGGTCTACCCTTTGAAATAGACACAGTTCCTTGAGCATGGGCTAAGGCCTCCCTTACCTGGTCCTCAATTAATTGCTTGATATCCTTCTGAGGTGGGATTAAAGGGATGGAGGAGACTGCAGGGTGAACTGGAGGTGTCTCTACTGGACAAGGGAGAGTCACAGGTGGTGACTCGAGAGGTCTGGAATTAAGTTCTGCCCTTTTGGCCTTTTCTGTGAGCTCTCGAGCTGACTGGTGGATCTTAAAAGACTCTTGCTGTGATTTGTCCAACTTCTCTTGCATTTCTCTAACTTGTGACATCATGCTAGCAAGCTGAGTCTCCAAGTTTTTTATGTGTTCTTCATCTCCATCTTTCACAGACTCATCTGACTCTGACTCAACAGCATGCGGATCATCATCCTTAACAAATCGGCGCTTGCTGGGCTCAGCTTCTTTATTAGATCCTCTAGTTTCGACCACATGAATGCCCCCAACATAATCATCTTCATCTCCGAGGAGATCATCCATATCAGGGTCGAAAGAAGCCGTTCCTTCTTTGTTCAACAAGATGTTTCTTATTTCTTGGACTACCTCCTCGACCGGTCTATCCCCAATTGATTTAGGGTCAAGGGGTAAGTATCCTTTATACTCAGCCATATCAAACAACTCTTCAGAATCCATAAGGGCGATGATTTCTGTAAGCTTTGGATTAGGATCTGGTTGAGACTTTGTATCCGGTTCATCTTCCATTTCTAAATCCTGGTCCATTCTCTCCTCTTCGACTATCCCAGAGCTGGTAGTCAGAAGAGTGGCATCCTCTACAGGGAGAGGGACATATTCCTCAGGAGAAGTAGGAGCTTGTAAGGTGATAGTTCCCACATCTGGTAAGGTAAGGTCCTCAGACACCTGACTAAGGGGCCTAGGAATGACACTCGGACTTTGGGGATCATCAACTGGGGTAACAGGAATGGTAACTATTGGATCCGGGGTCAGACTGGCTGTGGTAGGGCTGTCAACTGTAACAACTGGAGTACTAGCCTGAACATCCATCAATTCAACTGCACTCGGAGTAGGGTCGACTGGAACTCGTTGGAGCTGCAGAATGAACTTAGAAGTTCTAGGAGGTGGTGGTAGATTCTCCAATTTAGTTCTTTTTGGCACATATCTCCTTTCAGGAGATTTAGGTCTTTTTCCTTTAAGGTCCACAGACTTTTGGGCTTCAACCCCCTTTGGTTTGACAATCACAGAGGCCAATCTTACAGGTTTATGTGGGGGTACCGGGGGTCTACCAGTAGAGTGGCGGCCTCTCTCGGACCCAGTCAACACAATACCCTCTGTTTGAGAGGACAGAGGGCGTGGCACCCAGTGATATCCATCAACCAGTACCGAAGTAGCGGGCTGTCTAGCATACTTCTTATTCTTCCTAACGAATTGAGGGGTTAAATTCTTTGCTTCAGATACTTCTTCCTTCAGCACTTCTTTTTGGAAGCGATGTGAGATCACTCCCTTTAACTGTTTCACATATTCCTCTTTAGTCTGCCCAGTCTGTGCGGCGCAGGTATGAATTATATTTCTCAAAGTTCTTATTTTTTGGAGATGTTTTTCTTTCTGAGTCTTCTTGGTCGAGTAGTCGACCGGGCATGGTGGGGAACGAGCTATCCTAGCTATCCTCTCCTCCCCTTGAGCTGAAGCCAGGGGGTAAAAGCGACTTCCCTTCAGGAGGGGAGAGGAAGCAGGAATAGGTAGCTCCTCAACAGCCTCAGGTTCTACTTGAGCCAAGGTCTTAAAGGGTAGAACTCTCTTAGCCTTAGAGATTTTCTTTCTAAGTCTCCTCAAGTAATTCTTTTTCTGATTCTTCGTGGTGAATCTAAGTCCAGAACTAGACCCTTCTTCAAAAACAGACTTAATTTCAGTGGAAGGCTCAACAACTGGTTCAGGTTGTTTCTGATCATCACTGACTGCTGGCAAGGTGGGTGCAGATCCCACAATTAACTCAACTACTGGGGGAGTTTCCTTACTGGCATCCAGGCTCACAATCTGGTGTCCATCCATAGAGAGCTCTAGAGTACTAAATCCCATTCCAAAAATAACAGTGCTTCCTTGGTCATTGACAGTTGAGGACAACTCTCGGTCAAAAGAGAAAATCAGTTGGCCAGCCATTTGAAATTTTCTGAAAGTTAAAGAAAATGATTGAAATTAGATTTTTTGAAAAGAGTAGTAAAAAGCATTTTATTATTATTTTTTTTGAAAGTATGACATATATTGGCCCACGAGGAAATCGTATGGGGTAACATATGTCGACTTGGAGTTTAAGAAGATTTTTGAGGAAATTTTGAAAATTTGAAATGGGTTTTCTTACAAGTTCGAAAACACAACGGACAGAGTTTCCCCTTGCCCGAAGGCTTATGGAATTGTGAGAAAGCCCAAGTAAAAAGGAATAGTTCAACCCTCCCCACCCTTAGAAGTCAAAGGGGAAATGAGGGGGTTAAAACTAACAAGTTTGGAATGAAATCAAAAATTTTGAATGCTTTTCAATTTTAAGGATTTATATGTCGAACGAAAAATTTATTGACCATAAATCCATAAAATTAAAAAAAGATATCCAGAGATCTGATTTGACACTGTCGCCTCACAGGCTATGCCGGGGCAGAAGGTCAAAATCAGAACAGAAATCTAAATGAAATTAAATTTAGAGGTAAAACCTCTCTTTTAATATTTTGTTATTATTTTAGATGTTGGCCACACTAACCCAAGGAAGAAATGAGTAAGGGACCAACAGAAGAAATGATAGTTAAAACTACCGATGAAACAAATTTTTGCCATTATTAAAGATGGAGAGAGAGATTTGTCCCACCGGGCGTGCCATTTTTTTGTTGGTGGAATTTTGAAAATATGTTTTGAAAAGATTAGTTTTCTTTGGGAGCTTTAAAATTGAGATTTAATTCTAATTCTAAAATCGAATCATCCCGTTAGAAAAATTATACCACCCCGAAGGACGAACATAAAATTTCATAACGGCGTTCAGATTTAGAATTATGAAATTCATCTTGAATATTATGACCGGATGCTAAAGAGAACTTCTTATGGCCACGAAGGGTCAAAATGAGGTTCAACTGAATATCCAGCTACAATATTCAAGAAGTGTGATCGTTAGGTTCACATCCAAAGCCTTATCAAAGAAAGATGTATCTCCCTGAAGGGAGAAAATATCATTCGATGATAATTCTTTGAATATGATAATAATGATCACTAATATTTTAAATTTTCCCAAAGAAATCCAATTGAGTTTTGAAAAATCAATTTTTAAAATCAGGTGCGTGTGTGGTTCTAAATCTCCTACGAGCGCAAGCCCTCGTAGTTAATTACATCGTAGGAAAACGAGGTCTCCTACGAAAACTCTCGATTAAAATAATGGCAAAATTTTGTTAGAATTTCTAGGAGTGATATTAAAGTATGAATAGAATTATTGGAAAATCAAAAGGGAATGGATCAAAATTGAGCAGTTATTAACGGAGTCAAAGGATGAGAGGTAGGGGACACTTTGAGATTCCAGAACCATCCGGAAGTGTCCCAACTTAATCTAAGTGTTAGGCTTTATGTTTTAGGATTGAAATGAAGCTTTAATTAGAGTTAAGTATTTTATTAGAAATTTGGGACTATATTCCCGAAATTTGGGGTCTTATAATCAAAGATCTGCCCCGGATCCTAAATCTATTTTGGACACTGGACCACAGTCGTCCGATCCTAACTAATACAGTGCAAGGTCTGGACTTACCCCGGCCTGGATTGGGGAGCCAGCTAACCACCTAATCGATTTAAAATACATGAATCCGGTCTTTTATGAAAGAATGGTAGGGACGTTGTAATTAAAGTTTTGGAGAGTTGGGGCCGACATCTAGAGACTCTCCTAATTGGCCCCTTTGACTTATGTCGGGTGCTAAAATGCTAAGGACTATGAATTTAAAATTTTGACTCTTTTAGTTTGTATCTAATGCAATGCATGCTAGTTAACAACTTCCAATTAAGTATGCTTGAAATTTTAAAAACAGGCTTATAAAATAGTTTTTTAGAAGACTGGACTTCCCCAGGTCCGGCACCTCGTCCTCATAGGTCAGACTATCCGGACTCTACCCGCAGGCGGGGAAGGGTCTAAAGCAAGGAAAGAGTAATGCAAAAATATGCATGCGACCCCGGGGGTCGATCCCCGGCTAATTCCCTAGATTCGTTATCTTTCTATGTTATTTAGACTCACTAAAATTTTAGACTTTAATATTTTGAGTATAAAACTTTCACACCCTCACGAGCCTCACGTTTCCAGGCGAAAACAAAGAGCGGCATGCAATCGCCAAAAAACTAGTAAAAACAAGTAATCCTAGAGGCAATCAAATCATCACATCAAATATAAATTAATTAATAAATGTCCATAGGCAAAGTTGCCTTGCTTATTACAAATCAGAATATTGCAGAAAGTAAAGTGGCCGGGCACCACTGACAACAACCCGGATTCTAAACCTAGTAATGACGCAAGTAGTTTTGAGTGGGATATTCTCAATCTTCAAGTCTTCAGTCTTGTTCTTCTTTGGACTCCTTTTCTTCAATCTTCTTGGAATCTTCGTAGTGGATTACCCAAATGGAGAAGAGGGCACTTCCCTTTAAGGGGAAGGCCACTCTTTCCTCTTTGGGTGAGGAAGAAGTATGATCCAAATTTGGATTTCCAAATGGAAAAGGAGTGTTCCCCAAAGGGGTATCCTTTCCTCTTTGGAATCCAAGCTTCGGACCTATATATCCCAACTCAAAATATACTTTCACAACACTTGATACTTACACAAATTACATTGATATCAAAATAAAAGATCTAGACTCACCTGCAGGGTTATCCTAAGCAATTAATATATATAAAGCAGTTATTCCCAAGCAGTTGTATATGAGCAGAAAAGAAATTAAACACACTGGCCACGCTCTTTTTATGATTTGGGGGCTTTAGCAGCTGAAGCACCTGTGCAAAGAGTTTATAATATTTGTGCATTTTTTTATTTTGCCCCCTTTTTACATTGCCCTGCATGAGCGTGGCCACCTGCAGAAAACTGTGTCAACATCTAGATCGTACCTAACCTAAGGGTAATCTAGTCGCCAAACACATCAATCCATCCACAGAGTACAGAAAAAGTAAGCAGACACAGCAAAGCAATTTCATCCACAACATGCAGTGAAAACTACGAAAAAAAAATTCGGCACTGAGCAGTAAAGTAAACACCGGCCTAACCTAGATCTAGAGTTGGTTATCCTAGCACATCATCTAAAGTGTGTGAGAAAGGTCGTGTGGCTGGGATAGATTCTAAAGTAGGTGATTAGTTAAAGTTGTCTAAAAGTTTGAGTTTGTTAAGGCTTAGGAGGGAATTTAGATTAAAATTCAAGTATTAATAAATTATGAATTTCAATTAAATATATTTTAAAAGTTAATTGATTACTACCTTTGTTTCACACCGAGGCCGTGAAGTTTATTTCACCTTCCTTGGGGCTAAGCTAATAGCCTCGTAGGCCTGGGTTACCCAGTAGCAATCGGGGTTGATTAAGTTATTTAAATTGGTTGGAATTAAAAAAAGTGGATTAATACAAAAATGAGTTAATTACTGATTTTTAAAGTTGATTAATTTAAGTTTGCCATTAATTGATTCGTGGCGTTGTGCCACCAGGCTCGAGGAACCAGCCTCCTTAGGACACTTAGCCCCGCAGCCCGGAGTAGTCCAGCCGATAAACCAAATTAATGTAATTGAATTAGAGACTTTTAAAACGTTAAATAATTAAAAAAAAAATCCATTTTAAGGTTTGACACCCTTTAGAATCCATTCGTGGCGTTGTGCCACCAGGCTCGAGGAACCAGCCTCCTTAGGACACTTAGCCCCGCAGCCCGGAGTAGTCCAGCCAATAAACTTCAACTTTAGGGTGGTTGTTGTGTTTTAAAGGATTTGTTAAGTGTTTTGGACATTTAAACCAATATTTTCTGAATTTTAGAATGATTATGAGTTTTATGAATTTTTGAATATTTTAATGATTTAATAAAGGGGTTAAAAGTTGAAATTTTGATTACGACCAACTTCTGGAGTGTTTGTATTTTATTAAACTACTAGACCTTACTACGATCAGTTAGAAGGTAAGTACGTTAAAATCGGATTTTTCTACATTTTATTACAAAGGTTTGAAGTTTTGAACTAGTTTTGACTTAAAGTTGACCGATTTGTTGACTTTTTTAAAATATTGCAAATTTCTGGAATTTAATATTTTTAATAAATACTAGACATCAATATGAGTTGAATGCAAGTGAGTTTGGGTAATTTGGATTTTTCTAGGATTAGTTATGGATTATTGAAGTTTGGGCATTTTAATGAATTTTAGGGATTTCTTAATTAGAGGGTCTCTTTTGTGATTTTGCTTTAAAAAAATTCCCAATCTCTTGAAAACACCTCCAAAGGTCAGGAATAATCTAAGGAGAGATCCCCAAGTGTTTGGGAGATTTTTTTGATTTTTTTAATTATTATTAATTAATTATCTCAATTAAACATTGGTTTTTTACTTAAAATTAAATTAGGGTTTAAATTGCTGTCAAATCAAGGGGCTTCCAATTATCATAGATTAAGGACTGAATTCTGGTCAGTTTGAGGGTTTATATGTAATTTTTGGATTTAAATTGGATTTATTACAATTTTTAGAAGTTTTAAAGGCTTAATTAAGGGTTTAAGACTTAGAAAATTAATTAGGAGACCTAATGATCTCAAAAATCAGTGAAAATTTCCCTAGGGGTTGAGGGTGTCACTAAGTTCAAATGTTCAAAGTTTCAACTCAAGGGAAAGTGAATCCTAATTATGGAAATTTTTCTAAGTTTTCTATACATGAGTCCTTAATTATTGTCCTTAATTATGTCACTAATCTTGATGGGCTTGAATCAATGTTTGAACTAACCCTCATACTCAATACACAAGGCATGCATGAACCACATAAACACATTCAATACCTAAATCTAGGAGAGCCTTAGACTAAGTGGTGTGTGCACCTTAAGCATGCAATTAACTAATTAACATAATTAAGACAAAATTAGTGAATAATCAAAGAATGATTATCCACTAATCATCCCCTTTATTTCTATTCAAATATGCTCAATCAACATTTAAGATCTCAAGTGACTTCTTAAACACTTAGATTTACATATATATAGTTTCAAAATATATATTAAAATACATAAATATAAATGGATATATATATATAAATAGAAATATATATTATAAAATAATTAAATATATTATTAAAATACATGTTAATGAGTTGAAGGATCCACTGATCTCCATAGAAGTTTGAAAATAATAAAAGATTTTCCTTGTATTTTTCAAAATACTTGATATTTAATTAAATATAAAAAAAGGTTAATAAGCTTCAATAATCCAAAATACCATCAAAATCTATTCAAATAATATTGAAAATTTTTCTGGAGACCAGCCATACTCTCAACAACATGCATGCCAAATTTCAGATAAAAATAATTTATACATAATTAATTAAAAATAAAATACATATTTCTGTATTTCTTAAATTACTAATAAAATAATAACCAAAAGAGTTTGATTTTATTTTAAAATAAACTAGCTGAAATTCTGAAAATTTTGATATATTGTACTCAATTTTTGGTTATGTATTTGATTTACTGTAATTTTTTTTAAGTTTATGTAATTAAAACTAATTAAAACACAATTTCCTTAATTAAATGGCGGTGGTCAGACACGCGGCACGCTCTGATTCGCGGGATCGAAACCGCGCGACGGCGGGGACACGTGTCGGCCGCGGGCCGCTTCACGCGGTTTTCACTTAACCACGTCAGCGGCGCGTGGCAGCCGTTGGATCACAGCGGGTCTGATCCAACGGATGAGATCACATCCTGCGGTTGATCTCTGCGGGACGAGATCAGACGGTGGGATTTGACTCCGTGGTTTCTGATCCGAGGGCTCAGATGTCGCCGGACGGCTGATCGAACGACAGATCGAATGCGCGGTCGGATCAGACCGCGGAAGGGCTGGATCTGGACCGTTGATCGAGCGATCAACGGTCCAGAAAACGTACACTCACCGGAGACCGTGAGTGACGCCCTAGAGAACGTATTTTGCCTCGTTCTCTCGATCGGATTGATCATTTCACTTGAAATTTTAAACGTAGATTGAAGACATGAACAGAAATCGTGGGGAATAGTTCGTTTTGGCTAAAACCCTAAAAGCATAAAGCTATTTAGATCTAACTAATGTGAACTAGATCTAGGGTTTTAGGGAGTTATACCGTTAGATCTTCGAGATTTCTGGATGGATGAGCTTGTAGACTGTCCAAGTGAAGATCCCCAGCAAAAGTCCGAGCTCGAACGCGTCTGGTTCGACTGCTGTAGGCTTGGGACGGTCTAGGTGGTGTACTCGCCGGAGAACTCGCCGCCGGTGACGTGCAACCACTTGGATTTTGTAGTGGGGAGGTAGAGGAAGCTCTGGAGATTCAAAACGAACAGGGGACAGGACTTGAGAGGGCTTGAGTAGTGAGAGATGATTAGGGTTAGAGTGTATGGCATTAAGGCCTTTTCCCCCTATTCAAACGCCCCCAGGCCAAACGGATGGCTGGGATTGACTCACCAGGTCCTCAGATGTTGCCAAGTGTCCCTGGGACAGCCAGAAGGCTGACCCAAAGGCTGGGCACGCCTCAATCCTATTGGGCGGCTTTGGGATGAGTGGAGGAGACATTGCCATTTAAGGCTAAACCAGACCCTGAGCCTGGTTAGGAGAGCTCCAAGTGAGCTTTAGGACATTAAGGGGTCGGCCTAAAGCAGCTTAAATCAAGGGAAAGGGGCTTAGCATGTGATAAAGCCTTATAGAAGAGGTTTAAGCTTGGGTTTGACCAGGTTGACCAGTCAACTGGTCAATGGGGCTGATGTGGCATCCAAGCAGGTCATGGAGTCTTTCCAAGTGGCTGGATGGGTGTGGCTTGAGCTAGGTTCAATGGGTTGAAAGGTTTGACCATACAAATGGTCCCTTAAGCCTTGAGTTGACTGGTTGACCAGTCAACTCCATCAAGGGTTATGAAATTTTTATTTAGGTAATTCAAATGAGTTGATTAGGTGGATTGGAGGGTGGTTCCAAGAGCCATGCATGTCAAATGGATTAAGGAGGCTTAATGGGCCTTTAATGGGCTTCTAGGCCAAAACTGGTTGACTTGGTCAACCAGTTGGGTTCAGGGCTAGAAATGGATTCAACAAATTCAGAACGTCATCCTGAGTCTATTGGATGTGGTCCCAGGGTTTGGAGGGGTCGATTTGGTCAAAATCACCATTTGAACCCTTAAGGGCTTGTTTGGTCAACCTGGGTTGACTTGGTCAACCAGGTTGACCCAGGGTCTGGGTTTGGGCTCAACAGGTTTGAAATGATATTTGAAATTTGTCAAAGGTGGTTGCATCCCATTTGGAGCTCATTTGGTTTGAAATCCCCATTTGAGCCCCATAGGGGTATTTTGGTCAATTTTGACCTATTGGTCAACTATGGTCAAAAATGGGTCTGAAAAATGCAGTTTACTGCTCAATGGGTTAAATTCAAAGGTCTGGAAGTGATTGGAGGCTTGGATAAGGGTTCCAAGGTCAAAATCTCAAAAGGGTTATGCTCAGTGGCATAGGTTGTAAATATTTGAAGGTTTTACAGCCTTTGAATTTTAATTCAGATTCTGGGGTTAGAGACCTCAGAATGGGCTCAAAATTGGAGGGCAGCCTCTAGAGACATGTCTTATCACTTTGCAAGTGATAGACCCTGAATCAGAGGCCATTTGATTGGGTTTTAAAATGTTTGAAAAATCTCTGAAAAGGGTCTTTAGGACAAGGCCTCTAGAGTTTGAATTTGAGTCTGAATTCTGGGTTTGGATTTGATTTGAAGTTTGAATTAATTTGGATTTGAATTGGATGGAGTTTGAGATTCAAATTGATCACTGGTAGGGATTAAATTGAAATTGGAGTAGATTAAATATAGGAATTGATTTAAAATTGAGGTTGATCAAAGGTGGGGGTTGATTTGAAGTTGGAGTGATCCTAGGATCTAGAAAAAAAAATTCTAAGATCTAGGATTTAAGGGAATCCTAGGCTCTAGAATAGGCTCTAAGGTCTAGTTCTAGGAAAGATCCTAAGGTCTAGAGTGGATCCTAGGGTCTAGGATTAAATCTGGCTTCTGGAAGGGTCTTAGTGACCTCATACAAAAAATGAGGTCAACAACAACTTAATTGAAAACTTAGGATTTTTTGAATCCTTGTACTTTAGAAATTCAAACTTGCCTAAAAACACTTTTAACTATTGAAGGAACTATGAGAGAGAATTTTTGATATAGCTCATGGGCTTATAGAGGGAAAATGTGAGGTTGTGCAAGAGGGAGTAAGAGTGTGAGTGGTTTTCTCATGGTTGCTACATACAACCTTGCACCTTGCTTCTTCTAGCAGCCTTGGTGAGTTCTTGGTGTTTCTCTTATGAGAGAAGCGTCAAGGTCAGGGGTCTTGGATTCTCTACCATCACCAAGAGGGTTAAAAAGGATTGAAGGTTCTCTGTCCTCACCAAGATGGTGAGAGATTTCAAAGGTTTATTATTGTTACCAAGAGGGTATCATAGCTTTTAGTTCTCCATCGCACTAGGCTTTGTGGAAGTGATTTACAAGGGATTGTCTGAAGAGGACTCTAGAGAGTGGAAAGAGGTCAAGGTTGATCGAAATGATATAAAATTCTGGTGTATTCTTTCTGGTGTTTTCTACTCCTTTATTTTATGTGTTTTTAATTTCTTGCATGAATTTAAATTTCATTGCAAACTGTAGTTAAATTACTAATCTTACTTACATAGTTTTAATTTAATTTAGAAAAGAATATATATATATATATATATTAATTCATTTATGTTACAAAACTTTGAAATATAAAATCAAGTATTTAATTTTCCTTCACTTATATTACATGACTAGAATTTTACATAAATTGAGATATTGGTTAAAACAAAAAAAGGTTTTTTTAGTATTTTTTAAAATAACGAATTCACCCTCATCTTGGTGTGCCTAATGATAGTTCAATGAGGTCTTACAACCTCCCCCAAACTTTCATGTATTACATAGATTACTTAGATCGGGGCTTGCCCCAAGTATGAAGCACCCATCAGAACCACTCACTAGAACCTAGCGAAAAATGATATCAATAAATCAAATATCCAATGTATAGAATTACCTTCATAAAGTGATTCGAACTAGCCTCGCCACACATACTAAATAATGGATTACACTACTCACATGCCATAAATTGACTCATCTATGACATCACAATTTAGGGAATCAATCAAAAAGGTTGTCAACAAATTTGAAGGACCTATTCACAACTCCCTTCTATACTTGGCCATCATAAATAGACTTGGCTACATCCACTTTCCCATGGGTACTCAACCCAAGGGGAATCCCTCATAGATCTAAGAATTGAATTAAAAGATGTAGTTGTTCATAAGGAATATTAGGGTCAACATGTGTCTAGGGCAGTCTGTGCCAAAGCTATTTCATATTATACTTATTTTTTGTAACCTTTTTTGTAGCCCTTTCTATAGCCCTTTGATCCTTATAAATAAAGGTGAATATGAACATTTTGAATGTTTTGGCACTTTCTAAAGAAACCATTTAACTTGCAAGGTAGTTTCTAAAATATTCATCTTTTCCTCCATACTCATCACTGATTCTCAAGTTTATGCCTTCTTAGCTTGCTTTATAAAAAGGTCAGGTGTTTGTTATGATGAAAAAATGTAGTAAATTGTGTGAAAAAATGCATTGAAAAAGTAATTAAAGCTGTGTTTTTGCATAAGAAATTTATAAGGAAGATACCTAAAATATATATTTTCATCAAAGCATTATGGTTTCATGTACTTCAGCATCATAATGCTCTAAACTAAATTTTTGGTGTTAAGACAGATAGCTCAACACTACATAATTGAGTTACACCATAGTAATATTTAATTTTCCCCCTCAACACTAATAATTTTAATGTTGTAGCACCTTTGAAGGGACCAAAACAAGGAGTTTTGAGCCATATAAATGGATGACCTAGCATCTTAGTGCAACTACTAATGCCACAATGAAAATTATCATAGTGTCATAATGCTCAAGGACGTTCATCAGTGCAATATCACCTTAGAATCATAACATTAAAGTAGTTAATAATTATTTCCAAAATGAGCAATGATTCACTACTAGGAATGGAATGTTACCATACTTGTGTCGTAGTGCTACAAGCTAAATTCCTTAACTATAAATAGGTACTCTTCTATTTTTAGAGGGGAATTTATGAGAATCTTGAAAGAGAGTTATTGTGATATTATTTTGTGTGTAATTTCTGGAGTTATGGAAAGTCTATAAGAGTTGATGGGACATAATTCTTTGGACAAAATCATTGTTTTAGCATGAATTATAGGTTTTACCATTCTAACTATTGAATTGTTATTATTTTAATCAATGCAAATCCTAGATTGTGTTTTGTTTATAATGAAAAGTATATGCCATATTTTCAGTTGTCTAGATTTGTGATTTTGTGTGGCAATTATGTGTGATGTAGAAGAGTTCTAGTGCTTTTAACTAAATAAATAATTATTTCCTTATACTTAATTTAATAATGGAATGGTTGAGCATCTCAATATTTTTGTGAAATCTATGACCTCAATAGAGGCATAGTTGAATTGCTAAGGGACATGAAAAAAATCATGAGAACATGGACATATGATTTCTTAGGGTTTTAGAGTATTTTGGATAGATATAATTAATGTAATGAAATGGAAAATTAGCATAGATTATACTTTTCTTAAATTTCAATAAAGTTCCAATGAGCTTAATTGAGATAAGGAATTTAAATTTTCTTTGACACTCAATTACATTTTTATGACTAGTTCAACATGCACATAATTTATAGATGAGTCATAAATACATACCATTTATTAAATTAGAAAAATCTTAGGTAGAACTGTAAAATTTCATTTTGTAGTCATTCATAATTTCTTTTTTGGTGGGATAATTTAGTGATATATAGCGATTAGTACTTAACTATATAATTATTTAAAACCTTACTCCTCAAAGGAATGATACCCATTCATCATTTTACTAATTGAGTGGACTGTATACTTCCATTGCATTTTATTAGCCTATCAATGACACCCACTGGCACATTTGAATCTAATAGTATGATTGATGAAGAAATGGTGAGTAAATCATGAGTAATTGAATTTTTAAGATTATCATCGATCGGGTTGATGATGTATGGAGGAAGAAGAGATGAAGAAATTGTAATGAGATCACATGGGGAAGATTATTGATGTGATTCATAAAAAGATGTTATCAAGGAAGGGCATTGATGGTATTGATGACATGTGAAAGAAGATATGATGTGATATTGTTAGGGGAGGAAGTTAAAAAGAGTCCCAATTGTTGGATAACTATAGCACCCCTAAGAGGAGGGAGGGGTAATTTTATTTTTTATGTTAATCCATAAGGGAATAAGCCAACACATAATTTTGCAAGTAAATGATTTGGAAAAAAATTTGAAAGTAAAGAAAATAACATATACAATATTTTTATGTGGTTTTTCCAAGATTTCAATTTGAATTATGCCCATACTAGCTAACTATCAGGCTATAATCCACTAATCTCAAGTTTTCCTTTAAAACCTCACCTCTTTAAAATGAAGAAGTTGCATATGACTTAAGTACTACCCTACACTCATGAGTATAACCCAATATAATTATAATATAAAATTTACTAAGTCAAATTGCTTAGATTAAGAAAAATATATATATAATTTGTTGTAAAAATTACTAGCTCAAATTGCCTTGCAAAAAAGACAAAAATATTTATGGTGATCTTATAATATAGTTTTAATTACATCACTAAAAGTAATAAAATGAAAATTTTGCTCACTATAAGATAGATTTTTATTTTGATATGAATATGAATAATATTTAATATAAAAATATTTTTCTTTCTTTGTTTAAATATAGCTCCTTAAATCATATCATGTGAATATATTGAATTTTTTTTTAAAAAAAAAAACATATGATACTTTTAAAGGTGGATTAGCTTTATATGGTAGATCTATGCTAAAAATAAAAAGATTTACTTGCTAGTTTAATAGATGAAAACAGATTTAAACATAAGAAACTTAAGATAAGCGTCTCAACTAGTATTTCTCTAAATAATAAATATTTTTAAGAAAAATAAAAGGTGAATTATAAAAGAACAATAAATAAATATTTAATAAAAGAAATAAACTTAAGAACTTTAAGAGAAGTTTCACAATTTACTGAGTTGAAACTTCTGAGGCAAGGATTTTCCAAATGTAAAGAGTACTTGGCATGAAGATCAAATAATATCATCTCAATATTTAGCATGTAAAGAGGATAAAAGGAAGGGAGAATATATTGTAATTTATAAGTTTTTTGAGCTACACCACATGAAGATCGATAATGAGGAGTATTTATAGAGAAAATATATGTTGAGGTAATTTTAAAGAAACTTAATATTAAAATATTATTTTATCAATTAATAATTTAAAATTTAATAAAGAATTCATTTACATTAAAAAAATTTTTCAAATAGCTAGCCACATGAAAAGTCAAAAAATCTTCATATATATAGAAAATAATGCAAAAAAGACTAGTCAGCTCGTAATATTAAAATCATGTAATGTTTTGAAACTCATTATAAATTTAATTTAGCTCCAAAGTGGGTTATATAACCTATCAATTAGTATTTATGGAATCTAAGAAATATATTGGAATGAAAATTAAGCCAAAATTCAGACATTATAATATAATTAAGACTAAAATGAAAACTTATTTATTTCAAACATAATCTCATTTTCCTTAATTACTAATATATAAAGGAATTTAAAAGTTATATTAAGTTGTGAGCAAACCAAATCTTGCAAATAAATGTCTATGGACCTCTACAATACTCCTATGTTAATATAAATTGAAATACCTCTACAAGCTCAAATTTTGATTGAACTTGAGTTGTTTAATATACATCCCATTTAAGTAATCATTTTGCACATCCATCAAACCAATGCACCTCAAATACTTAAAATGCTAATTAGAATATCTAAGCATATGTTTATTATCATCAAAATAACTATTATAGGTCATGAGGCACATAATGCCAACAATCTAACCCTTTTTAATGATGATAAACTTTGGTTGGGATATAGTTATAATGAAGGTGCAAATTAAACTTTCATAAAAAATTTTGAGCATTAAAAGAAATACATATATGATAATTACAAAAAAAGTCCTATAATTAGTACTTAAAATTATTCTCCCCTTTAATATATACATGCAATAAGTTTATGACTAACATATAATTCTTCTCTGCATTTGACTTATCAAACAAAAAATTAAAATTTTACTACAAATTTAAATATTAGGGTCTAACATCCCAACCATATGTTTTAACAAGCAAAATCTCTCTTTTGCTAATGGTTTTATAAAAATATCAGCTATTTGAAATCCATACTTATAAAATTTATATCCACATAACCCATACTAGCAAAATCTCTTTTAAAATGGTGTCTAATCTCTATATGCTTATGTCATAAGTATTGTATAGGGATTTAGTTAAACTAATAGAACTAGTGTTATCACATTTAATTGGAATATATTGTAGCCCAATTACAATATCTTTTAGCTTTAGTTTTAGTCATAGAACTTGAATTACACAACTACCTAGAGCTATGTACTTAGTTTTAGCAGTGGATAAAGTACAGACTTTTATTTTCTAGAATTCCAAAAAATAAGTGATGATCCTAAAAATTGATAGGCACTAAAGGTGTTTTTTTTATCAACTTTATAACCAGCATAATCTGTACATAAAATATAGCTAAGTTATAAGATAATAAATTTTTGGGATACCATAAACCTAACCTAAGAGTTCTTATGAAGTAAAAAAATATTCACTTAACTAATTTTAAGTATGATTCCTTAAAGTTTGCTTAAAATCTAACACATAAACATACAATAAACATAATAATAGGCCTATCAATATCAAGATATAAAAGTAAGCCCACCATAATCCTATAAAGCTTTTGGATCTACTAGATTGTATGAATTATTCAAATCTAGTTTAATTGTTTGTCTTATAGGGGTGGTTTTACTCAATTTAAATATATATATATATATATATGTCAAAATTTCATATTAATTCATTTATATGCTTGGTTTGACATATGAATGTGTCGAACTCTAGTTAATTTATTTTAATTTCTAAGAACAGATGAGTTCTTCCATCATATTCATTTCTAATTCTTTAGAAATAAATGATGTGAACTCATGGTATAAATATTCTTTTGTACTCCAAAATAAAATATCATTTATGTTTTGACTCAAGCTCATGAGTTTTATATTTTTGATGATTTCAAACATTTTTATATCTCACAGTATTTTTCATTCTATATTTGTTTGTGTGTATACTAATATTTCAGGAATACCATGCAACATCATACAAAGAATTTGAGCTATAGATTGGGCTGAATAATGTTATGTTGTAAAGGGTTTGTAATATTCATTGATATAATTTTGATTTTGAAAGTGCTCTGATAGAACAAGAAAGTTCGTTAGGAATGTTAAGCCCTATAGAACTGGTTCAAGGCTAACAAGAAGAGAGGAGAATTAGTAATAAAATTCTTTACACAAAGAAATAAAATCACAAACCAAATCACCACAAACAAAGTGCGGAAATTAAATAAATGCGGAAGCAGTAAAAGAAAGAACACACCAAATTTATAGTGGTTCGATCAAACATTGACCTATGTTTACTCCTTGGAGGCACCCTCCAAGTATTGCACTAAAACAAGTGTCTCTCCTTTAGCCCCCACAGCTAGGCGGAGAAGCCCTTACAAAATCACTTCCACCTTCCCCGGTGCAGCAGAGTCACTGGGTCCTTTGACACCAAAGAGATCTTCTTCTTTGGTGAACTTCCCACAAGACAAGCCTTGAATTCGACGGTATTAAGGTGCAAGCCTATCGGAGCAACCGTGTGGAATCCCCCTCCACACTCCCATGAGTCCCCCCTCTCAGGATCTTCTCCCTCTCTCAGACTTCACCCCTTCCTCACTCCCTTTCAAGCTTTCTCTTCAAGTTTCCCCCACAAGAACGAAGCTACAATGGCTGCCAAAGACACTTACAAAGTGTCATGTCAAAGCTTAAATAGAAGCTCTCAAAATGAGCTCATTAATGCAAGTTGTCGACATTATCATCCAGGATGATAGGTATATCGTCCTGGTCGATCAATACAAATTCAACTCATCATCCCGGGACGATTTGGGATGATCAGAAGAAAATTGGTTACATCATCCTGGCCAATATCACGATCGTCCAGGCCGATTAGTTTAAAACCAATTTCAATCGTCCTGATCATCGCCCTTAATTCGAGCTGTTCGATGTAGATCGTCCAAGACATCATCCTGGCCGATCAGGAGATCGTCCCGGATAATGTGATCGTATCAATCAACCATTAATTCTTTCCAAAGATACCAGATCAATTTAGGCATAATTGAGTTAGATCATCCTGGACAATAAGAATATCGTCCTGGCCGATTTCCTAAAACAAAGAATTCCTAAACTGATTATGGCAGTCGATTCTTTTTGAATTGAGATTATCGTCCTGGCCGATACAGATATCGTCCAGGTTGATCCGTTAATGATGGCTGCCTTATTGAGGATGCCCTAATTAGGTTTTTTGATTTTGGACATATCGTCCAAGACGATATAAATATTGTCCCGGCTGATATTACCAAAAATAGAAATCTTATAGGGAATAACAGAAAATCTTCCAAGTTACAAATCAATAGATCCCACACCAAATACAACAGACTCAAGAGAGGAAAAAGATTACAAACTGACTCAGACCTAGTCTACCCAATCTTGAGCTGATTCCAAATTGCAGTCCAATCGTGTGAACCTGAAACTTTAGTACATAAGACAGTTGTAGAGAAACAAAAATGTTTGCTATCATCAAAATCATAAACCATTGATCCGCAATAATCTTCCCCTTTTTGATGATGGCAAATAATTCAATTTGAATTTAAAAAAAAACAATTTCTCCTAATCTCCCCCTCACTAGAATAACACTTTTAAAAAATAGGGGAGATAAAAATATTTTTGTTGTTTTAAATTTTTTGAAAAGAAAAAAAAATACAAATTCAACAGTACGTTCTCCCCTTTGACATTATCAAAAAGAGAGGAGACACAAACAAAAAATAAAACGAATAGAAGACAAAAATGTTTCTTGATCTAGTGAAAAAATAAATATTCTTAAAATGAGAAAGTTGCCTCTTGGTTTTAATCAAAAACTTAATAGAATTGGATTAACAACGCATAGTCCAGAAAAGGTTAGAAATTTAGAATTTGATAATCCAAACTCAAGTTCTTTAAAAAGGCTCAAAAACTTTTTAATTTAATATCAAAATCAAGGAATAAATTAGAGAAAGAAACAGTCATTTTTCAAAAACTCCTTCCATAAAATATATCTAATAGAAGATCAATGCACGAATTATTGAATCAGGAATCATGATTTTAAATTCAAGTATCGAAAGTATCAAGGGTTTTCTTAAGCTTTTAAGAAGTACAAGAATGGTATGCATTAAACTTTTATGGGCTCATTTTATGCCTCTTGATAATTGGTTGGCGCACTACGCATCTTTTGATACACTTTGTGTATTCTATTTTTTTTTCAATTTGGCATCTTTACGCATCTTTTATTTTTGGCATCATTGGCCAATTTTTTGAATATGCTACCTTTCTGAAATCTTAAAACCCAAAAGTAAATCCATAATATTGACAAAAATGAAATTCTTGATTAAGAAAATTATGATGTAGATTCAGCACCCTGCAAAAGATTCTTATGCGATAAATAAAATGTAGGGAGTTAAAAAAAATTAGTTTCAAAGTCCAATTTAAAATATGATGAAGATTTTAAATCAAAAGTAGAATAACCAAATTTTGAATGTGTGTGTTGATCTGAGAAAAAATTTCACAAAAACAAAAATTTCAAAGAATAAACAAAACGAAAACATAAAATAAAAATAAAAAACATAAAAACAAAAACACAACACAAAAACACGAAAGGCTTTTAACCATTATCTCTCTCCTAGTCCGATGATTCAGAAACCAGATTTGCCCATGAGATTTTTTGCCTTTCATTATTTCCCCAGTTTAAATATTGCTTCGCCTTGCCCTTTTCTTTCATAGGAAGAATTTTTAAATTAGGGAACTGATTTTTCATATGTTCAGGCTTCCTGCATCGAAAGAAAATAACGTCAGAAGAAATATGAGCATCCTTACCACTTTTACCTTTTTTCCACTTTTACCAAGGTTTTGAAAACCGGACCGGACAACGAACCGCTAAAAGGAGAGGTTCACGGTTCCACCAGTTCGACCGGTCGAACCAGGGTCAAACCGGATGACGTAATAAATAATAATATCATTAAAAAATATATAAACATAAAAAATGCATAGCTAAATCTCCAATAGAAAACAAACATAAATATGCAAATTAATTGTTCATAATTGTTCATAATTTCATATCAAAACAAACTTTAAATAAAATATGCAAATAAATCTAAAAATCGTCTCCTAGATTTGAAGCATCAAAAATTATATCACTAAATCCCTGTTCATTAAAACATTCCCCTCCAAATGCATCAATATCCTCATTGCCAATTATTTCATATTCATTTCCAACATCATCTAGGAGTTCTTTATCTGCATATTAGAAATATAAAATATTTTAACATCTCTTTCAATTTTCAAATGATATAACTTAGACCAATTAAAAGCTTACTTAGAGGTTCTTTTGTAGAACTAGTATTAAGTTCTTCAGCAACAGGAATGACATCTTATGTATAAATTTCAGTCTCTAAGTTCTCCAAAATAAGCTCTGAAATAGGTTCTTCATCAAGCACCCAAAAATCCACCATCTATATGCTAGTATAATCCAAAGGATCATAATTTCTCTTTTTTGTTTGAAATCTAAATATAATTAAAAGATTATTAAGTCATACAAGCATAAACAAATGATATCACAAGCATACAAGCATATAGTCATACCTATGCCTCAAATTGAGGTTGTATCGAACAAATACAAAATCATTAAGCCTTTGATGTTCTAAATGATTTCTTCTCTTTGTATGAATTTGTTCAAATACACTCCAATTTCTTTCACATCCAGAAGATGAAGATGTTTGGCTAAGAATTCTAACCGCCAATTTCTGTAAGTTTGGTGCACTTGATCCGAACATCTTCCACCATTCATCTACAAATAGATAAAATTAGTTAGCTAATATCTGATATGCATGAAAAAAGAAATACATAGTAAAATATTTATTTCACTTACCAGGCTGCATTTCTTTGGCCATTGTTAGTGCAATTGGTTTGCCAAAGCTTTCCAAACTGTCACGAAATAGCCTAACTTCATTCGTTGTTGCTGTGGATTTAGGACATATATCCTTATTTCCAATCAGCTCAATTAAACCTTGCATCAGTTCAGCTTTTTGGCAAAAAATTTCTTTATCATACTGAAAATGTGGATTAAGAAAATAAGCTGCACAATGTATGCCTTGTCTTAACTGCCTATCCCATCTCCTCTTTATAATACTTGTGTAAGGTTTATAGTGGTTCAGTCAAACCTTGACCTACGTCCACTCCTTGGAGGCACCCTCCAAGTATTGCACTAAAACCAGTGTCTCTCCTTTAGCCCCCACAGCTAGGCGGAGAAGCCCTTACAAAATCACTTCCACCTTCCCCAGTGCGGTGGAGTTGCCGGGTCCTTCGACACCAAAGTAAACTTCTTCTTTGGTGAACTTCCCTCGAGACAAGCCTTGAATCCGATGGTATTAAGATGCAAGCCTGCCGGAGCAACCGTGTGGAATCCCCTCCACACTCCCTTGAGTCCCCCCTCATAGGATCTTCTCCCTCTCAGACTTCACCCGTTCCTCACTCCCTTTCAAGCTCTCTCTTCAAGTCTCCCCCACAAGAACGAAGCTACAATTGCTGCCAAAGACACTTACAAAAGCGCCTTGATAAAGCTTAAATAGAAATGATCAAAACGAGCTCATTAATGCAAGTTGCTGACATTATCGTCCAGGACAATAGGTATATCATCATGGCCGATCAGTACAAATTCAGCTCATCAGCCCGAGATGATTTGGGATGATCAGAAGAAAATTGGTTACATCGTCCTGGCCGATATCACGATCGTCCAGGCCGATTAGTTTAAAACTGATTTCAATCCTCCTGATTATCGCCCTGAATTCGAGTTGTCTGATGTAGATCATCCAGGACATCGTCCTGGCCGATCAAGAGATCGTACCGAACGATGTAATCGTATCAATCAATCATTAATGCTTTCCAAAGATACCAGATCAATTTAGGCATTATTGAGTTAGATCGTCCTAGACAATAAGAATATCGTCCTGGCCGATTTCCTAAAACAAAGAATTCCTAAACTGATTATGGCGGTTGATTCTTTCTTAATTGAGATTATCGTCCTGACCGATACAGATATCATCCAGGTCGATTCGTCAATGATGACTGTCTTAATGAGGATGCCCTAATTAGGGTTTCTAATTTTGGACAAATCGTCTAGGACGATATAAATATCATCCCGGCCAATATTACCAAAAATAAAAATCTTATAGGGAACAACAGGAAATCTTCCAAGTTACAAATCAACAGATCCCACACCAAATACAATAGATTCAAGAAAGAAAAAAGACTACAAACTGACTCGGACCTAGTCTACCCAATCTTGAGCTGATTCCAAATTGCAGTCCGATCGTGTGAACCTGAAACGTTAGTACATAAGGCAGTTGTTGAGAAATAAAAATGTTTGCTATCATCAAAATCATAAACGATTGATCCGCAACAGATTTCTTGAGTCAAGTCCTGTAAGAAAGTATGCTTGCTTGGTGACCATGCACACACACACTTAAGGGAGTGAGACCTAATTAAATCTAGAAGATCAAGTTTTAAATTAATCATACTGGATAATTTTGGATCGTCTAGGATGATTCTTTATGATCTTGGAAAATAGCCGACAATACTAATTTAGGTAAGATTTTAAGATTTATTTTTTATTCTAATCATTCTGGATATTCTTGATTGTCCAAGATGATCAATACAAATCATGCCTAAATTGATCCTGTAATTAGGGGATTAATTATGGTTAAATTTTTCAATCTAATCATCTTGGACGATCTGTATATCGTATAGGATGATGTTTGCCGACATACTTGATTTTCATAAATCGTCCAAGCCGAAATACCATAATTTTTCTTCTAATCATCCTGAACGATTCATAATATTATCCTGGATGATCTATATAATTTTGCATTGATTATCCTGGACTATTCTAATATCATCCGAGACTATTAGGTCAAATTTTGTATATCATACTAGATGATTTTTTGCACTTAAATTAAGATTTTCTAGTTTTCTGAAGCCCTCTTTTTGAGCGCATCATATGGGATGATCCAGTGATCATCCTAGATGATATTTGGCATCAAAATTGAGTTTTTAGGGTTTTTAGAAGCACTCTTTTTAGGCACATTATACAGGACGATCCTGCGATCGTTCTGAATAATTATTGCTGCCAAGAATATTTTTTAGGGGTTTTAAAGCCCTTTATTTAAGCTTTGTCAAGGCACTTGATTTGTCTCTTTGTCAATCTTTGAGGCTTCATTTCTTCTTGAGAAAACTTGAAGAGAGAGCTTGAAAGGGAGAGAGGAAAGGGTGGAGTTTGAGAGAGAGAAGATCATTGGAGGGGGTTTCAAGGGAGTATGGAGGGGGTTTCACACAATTGCTCCGGCAAGCTTGTGCCTTAGTACCATTGTATTCAAGGCTCATCTTGAGCGAAGTTTTGGAAAGAAGAAGACATCTTTGGTGTCAAAGGAATCGGCTACTCCGCCACACTTGGGAAGGTGGAAGTGATTTTATAAGGGCTTATCTTCCTAGCTGTGAGGGCTAAAGAAGAGATACTGAGTTTAGTGAAATACTCTGAGGGTGCCTCTGAGGAGTGGACATAGGTGAAGGTTTGACCGAACCACTATAAATCTGGTGTGTTCTTTCCTTTATTATTTCCTAATTTAATTTCCGCACTTTGATTTTCTTTGTGCTGAATTTTAGTTTGGTTTGAGTTTGTATTTTTGATTGAAAGATTTTTTAAATACCAATTCACCCCCCATCCCCCCTTTTGGTTAACCTCAGAACTAGTTCATAAGGGCTTAACATCCCTAACAAACTTTCAAGTGATATCAAAGCAGGATTCATAAAAAGGAGTTTTTAAAAACTTTTAAATTTTAATCCATGGCAAATTATTGTAATCGTAATATTGCGAAAGGTTATTCAATCACCAGACCACCTTTATTTGAAAATATTACTTTTGATTTTTAAAAAATTCGCAAGTCTTCTTTCTCGCAATCAATTAATTATCTAATATGACAAATGATTTTAACTGGTTATTTTGTACCGTCACGTGTAATAGATGGAATTAAAACTAATATTCCTTTTAATCAATGAGTATGGAAGAATAAATAAATAGTCAATTAAATGCTAAATCATTAAACTATTTTTTCTGTGCTTTAAATTCTAAAGATTATATGTTTGTTTCCACGTGTACAATTCGTAAGGAAATTTTGGATAAATTATACACTATAAACAAATGCTCTAGTGAAATCAAGCAATCTAGGTTGAACACTTTAATGCATGATTAAGAACTATTTTACATGAAATCTTATGAGATGATCTTAGACATGTATATAAGATTTATTCAAATTGTGACTTCATTGTATGCTTTAGGTAAAGAATTTTCAAGCTTTAAAAAAGTTAATAAAATTATACGTTGTCTACTTGATAAGTTTGTTGACAAAGTTGTTGTTATTTGTGAATCAAAAAATTTGAATGAATATTCTATTGATAATTTGATTAGCTCACTCATTTCCTATGAGCAAAGTTTGAGTCAAAAACTTTGGACGCAGGTGAAATGATTGTGACAAAAGTTGAAGACACTGAGAAAAGTGGCTTAGTAGATGATGAAGGTGATGAGTTAACAAACAAATTGGAAAGCTTACTAAAGCACAAGCATAAGCATCAATAAAAGTGAAATAAATGTAAAAATGGTAAGAATATTAAGATTTCTTTTGATGTTATTTATTTTGGATGTAAGAAACCTGAACATATAAAAAATCAGTGCCCTAATTTGAGAACTCTTCTTACAAAAGAAAAGGGTAAAGCTGAGCAAATTATAAAAAAGGGCAAATAATGCAAAGCAAAAAATCTCCTAGGTAGACCTAGCTTCTTATCAAGAGTAAGATGATGCTTAAAGCCTTTTTGTGTGTTTATTTATTTGGGTATGCAAATTTTTATGCTCGTTATGTTTTTATTTATTTTTCACATTTTTATTTATTTTTAGTATTTTCTTTGGGTTTAGTTTTTTCTTCATTTTTATTATTACGTTAAAATTTTAAATTAGTTTTTATTCTTATTTTTGTGAAGTTTTCTCTGATTAACACACACATATAACCTTTTTTATATACACTTTAGAAAATCAAATTTTTTGTAAAGATCCTTTTTTTCTAAAAATGAAAAACCTACCTCCTGTTTCTCTTGAATTCTTATGTATGTTGTGGTTGACTTCTCTAAAAACAGTCAAAGAAAAGAAACTCATGGTTTTATCTCTCTGTCTCTTTACTTAAAGAGGTTATTCTACTTTTGATTCAAAATCTTTATCATATTATAAATTGAATTCTAAAATTAAACTTTTTTCATCTCCCTACATTTTATCTATCGCATAGGAATCTTTTGCAAGTTGTTGAATTCACCTCATAATTTTCTTAATCAAGTAGTTTGTTTTATCAATAGAATGGGTTTGCTTTTGTTTTTAAAATTTTAGAAAGGTGACACTTTTGATTAAAAAAAAAGTGGCCAATGACACTAAATCAAAAGATGCGGAATGATGCTAAATTGAGAAAGATACATAAAGTGTATCAAAAAATAAAAGATGTATAAAGTGTGCCAAATAACTGACAAGAGGCATAAAATGAGCCAACAAAAAGTAAGCTTACCTTTCTTGTACTTCTTAAAGCTTAAGAAAACCCTTGATATTTTTGATACTTAAGCTTGAAAATCATGATTCCTTATTCACCAATTTTTGCATCAATCTTCTATTAGATATATTTTATGAAAGGAGTTTTGAAAAAAATTAGTGTTTCTTTTTCTAATTTGTTTCTTGATTTAGATATTGAATTAAAAAGTTTTTAAGCCTTCAAAAGAACTTAAGCTTAGATTAATAATTTCTGAATTTTTAATTTTTCTAGGTTATGCATTGTCAATACATTCCTTACTAAGTTTTTGAATAAAATCAAGAGGAAACTTTCTCATTTTAGGAATATTTGATTTTTTTTCAATAGATCAGGGATCATTTTATTTTTTTAATTTTTTTTTATTTTATTATTTGTGCCCCTCCTCTTTTTGATAATGTCAAAGGGGAGAATGTGTTATTTTTTTATATATTTGTTTTAGTTATTTGTTTTGTTCTACTTGTTTTATTTTAAAATAAAAAATTTAAAACAAAAAAAGAAAGTTTTGTTTTCCCCTATTTTTAAAATTTTTATCTTAGTGAGGGGGAGTATAGGAGAAAATACTTTTAGTTTGCAACTTAACCAGTAATATTTTCCATCATTAAAAAGGGGGAGATTGATGTGACTCAAGCTCACGAGTTTTATATTTTTGATGATTTCAAATATTTTATATCTCATAGTATTTTTTATTCTATATTTGTTTGTGTGTATATTAATATTTAAGGAATACAATGCAACATCAAATAAAGAATCAGAGCTCAAGATTGGGTTGAATAATGTTATATTGTAAAGGGTCTGTAATATTCATTGATATAATTTTGATTTCTCTAGTCAAATCCTATCAGGGAGTATGCTTGCTTGGGGACCATGCACACATACTCAGGGGAGTGAGATCTAGTTAAATCCAAAAGATCAAATTTTGAACTAATCGTAATAGACGATTTTGGATCATCTAGGATGATCCTTTATGATTTTGAAAAATAGCCGCCAATCCTAATTTAGGCAAGATTTTAATATTTATTTTTTATTCTAATCATCTTGAATGATCTTGATCATCTAGGGCGATCAATATAAATCATGCCTAAATTGATCATGTGATTAGGGGATTAATTATGGTTAAATTTTTCAATCCGATCATCCTACATGATATGTATATTGTACAGAATGATATTTGCCGACATACATGATTTTCCTAAATTGATTAAGCCAAAATACCATAATTTTTCTTCTAATCATCCTGGATGATCCATAATATTGTCCTGGAGGTTTTGTATAATTTTGTACTGATCGTCCTGGACTATCCTAATATCATCCGGAACTATTAGGTCAAATTCTGTACATCGTACTGGATGATCTTGCGATCATCCAGGATGATTTTTTATGCCAAAATTGAGTTTTTAGGATTTTATGAAGCCCTTTTTTAAAGAGCTTCGTATAGGACGATCTTGCGATCATCCTGGAAGATATTTGGCATCAAAATTGAGATTTTAGGGTTTTTAGAAGCGCTCTTTTAGGTACATTATACATGATGATCCTGTGATCGTCCTAAATAATTTTTTTCCACCAAGAATATTTTTTAGACTTTTTTAAAGCCCTCTATTTAATCTTTTTCAAGGCGCTTGATATGTGTCATTGGCGGCCATTGAGGCTTCATTTCTTTTGGAGAAAACTTGAAAAGAGAGCTTGAAAGGGAGAGAGGAAAGGGTGGAGTTTGAGAGAGAGAGAAGATCCTTGGAGGGGGTTTCATGGGAGTGTGGAGGGGGGTTTACACAGTTGCTCAGGCAAGCTTGCGCCTTAGTACCATTGGATTTAAGGCTTGTCTTGAGGGAAGTTTTGGGAAGAAGAAGATCTCTTTGGAGTCAAAGGACCCAACTAGTCCTCCGCACCGAGGAAGGTGGAAGTGATTTTGTAAGGGCTTCTCCACCTAGCTTTGGGGGCTAAAGTAGAGACACTGAGTTTAGTGCAATACTCGGACAGTGCCTCTGAGGAGTGGACATAGGTGAAGGTTTGACCGAACCACTATAAATCTGGTGTGTTCTTTCCTTTTTTATTTTCACACTTAATTTCCGCACTTTGATTTTCTTTGTGGTGAATTTTGGTTTGGTTTCAGTTTGTGTTTTTTATTGAATGATTTTTTAAATACCAATTCACCCCCCTCTTGGTTAACCTCAGGACTAGTTCATAAGGGCTTAACATCCCTAACGAACTTTTAATTTATATAAATCTATATAATAATCAAATCAACTCCAATATTTTTTATAAAAAGAGTTGTATCTACCTTACCTTTTCTAAAATCATGCTCAATCTAAAAGTTACTTAACATATCATAAAAAGGGCGTGAAGCATTGTTTAAACCATATAGGGTTTTCTTAAATTTATACATATTATTAGGAAACTCAAGGCTCTCAAAATTTAGTGGTTATTCTATAAATACAACTTCATCAATACCCATTCAAAAATATACTTTTGACTACAATTTGAAAATTTTTAAAGTCCTTAAAGCAAGTAAAGGAAAGGAGAAACCTAATGACCACTAGTCTTGCTACTGATGCAAAGAATTTAAAAAGTCTATTCCTTATATTTGTTTGTAATTGTGTAACTAACCTATCTTATTTCCAGATTCATCTAGCTAGTATTTATAGACCAATTTAGTTTTAATTACATTTTAATTATGGGGTCTTGGGACTAGTTCCTAAACATCATTTTTTATATATTCATTAAGCTCTTCTTCCATAGTTATCTTGCAAAGCTTCATTTATATTTCTAGGTTCTAATTTTATAGAAATGCAAATGTTTTACCTCCTCCCTAAAATTTCTCCCAGTCCTAACACCTTGGGAAGGATCTCCAATTATTAATTATTTTTGGTGATTTCTATATATTTTTATTCCTTTTATAATGAAACTTCCACCCCTTTTCCAAAATTATTTTCTTCATATTCTCAATATAACCATCATTCAAGTCATTTATTATAAAATTCATATGGATTTCATAAAAAATGACATGAATGGTTTCTTTAAAAATTAGTCTTATCTTATTTAAAACTCTATAAGATTTTATGAAAATTGAATATCTTAAGAATATCCCATAATCAGACTTACCATCAAATTTACCTAATGGTTCTTTATAACTATTTAAAATAAAACTCATACATAAAAAAAAATGTAAATGAATAATCTTATGTTTTTTAAAAAAATAATTTCATAAGGGGTATTTTTATAGATATGTCTTAAATACACTCTATTTGTTATATAACAACTAGTGTTAACTACTTTTGACGAAAAATACTTTGGAAGTCTATATTCATTTAGCATTTATCTTGCTAATTCTATTAAAGTATGATTCTTTCTTTTAACTACACCATTTTATTGATGAGTCCTAAGGGATAAAAAATTATGCCTAATTCCACTTTCATCACAATAATTTTCAAATTCTCCAGCATGATCTTTTTAGAATCTATGAATTAAATAATTTTGTTATTTTAAAATATACTTAGCAAATCTTTTAAAATCATTAAAAGCATTATTTTTATTTGCTAAGAATAATACCAAGGTGTATCTTGAATAATCATCTACACTAAAAAATCCATAATGCCAAGGTGTATCTTGAATAATCATCTATAATAACAAAGTTATGCTAATTGGTCCAATTAGGTCCATCTGCAATAATTCTTAAGGTCTATTAGTATTGATTATATTCATACTCATAAATAAACTTTTAATATTTTTTTATCATAAATGCATGCATCATATATAGAATCCATATGAAAATTTATTTTTGGTTAAGCAACTACTAAATCAAGTTTAGAAATTTTATTAAGTGTGTGGATTTTAACATTACATATCCTTCTATGCCATAACCAATCATCATCAATTATGGATTTCATACAAAGAAAATATAAATTAATTCCATGTATATTTTCTGAATCAATTAAATAACTATTTATATATCTATTTACAAAAAGAAAAATAGTTTGATTATTTCCAATGATGTAATGTGAAGTATAAATATTTATCACATACTTGACTAAAAGATATTAAATTATATTTTAAACTAGAAAGTAATGTAATAAAATTTGAACAAATACAAACCAATGCCAATGCTCTTTTGCTTTGTATTATCTCCATATATTGGTTATCCTCCATCACTTGGTTCTAAAGTAATTAATTTTCTTTATCACATGTTATATATCTTAAACCTCCATTATCCAACTATTGCTTACCTTCATTGATTTAACTTTGAAGGCATTCATCTTGAAAATCACAATTAGATTGTCCTGTTGTCATAAGACAAATATTAACCTCTTCATCAGATTAACTTTATTCATCTAAATCTGGGTTAGCCCACAAGTCCTTATTCTTATTCCTCTTTTCTTTCTTATCATTTTTATTTCAACTTCCAGTCTTTCTTCTTTGAATAAAAAGATCTAGATAATCTCCTCTTCCATGTCCATTCTTTTTATAACATTTTTTTTTGTGAAGGAATGCAAGTAGCATTAAACAAGAAAGAAACAACTACAAACATAAAGGAAAAGAAAAGATAACTAAAAAACCTATAGAAGTTACCTTCCTAACAAATGGAAGATAACCATTATGGAAAATCAAAGATAACCTAAGAAAAAAAATATTTGCAAAAAAATGAAAACAGCATAATAGAAATAAGATTCACTACTTTTCATTTCAAATCGGATGGGGTGGAAGGGAAACAAAATATTAGACAACCTAAAGGGTTGTTTAGTATCCAAGTGTTCACAAATAGGTAAAAATTAAAAAATAGTTAGAATCTTATCCTCCATTACTCTAATTCCATTATGCAAATATAAAACATTACAGTTAAAAACCAATATGAGCATCCAAAAAGCCATCTCTTTAATCCTTGAACCAACACTGTCGAAGTTAGGCAAACAATTAATCTTCATGCAGAAGAACTCCTATAGCCAGCGAAAACCAACTATCTTCTATAATTAGCTACCTTTATTAACTACAAGAAATAATAAACAACAACAAATAGAGACTCTGAAGCCTTCCTGACAAAAGCCAACAGTAAAAAACTGAGAAGCCTCAAAAATAGCCTCACTGTCAATCTCAATAACATAAGAATTCATTTAGGATAATAGAAGGGGAATGATTCGCGTTACTACTATGTAATCCAAAAATAACTTTCCTTCTTCTCGGTAAATCTTCCACCAAACCCAAAGATTGCAAGTCTTTAAACAATTTTATTTTACAACTTAAAGAATTCACGTAATTAACATTCTTCAAGCTATCCTCCTTCACACCATCTTCCAACCTAATATCATATCCATCTAATAAAAAATCCAGCACAGCTTCGGATCCACTATCTGATTTCCCTTCATATTGAATAATAGAACCACATACCTCAAATACTTCAGTAACATTCTTCAAATTTTTTCCCTCATCGATAATAACATCATAAGGACCATTTTTAGTCACATAAACATGATTAATACCATCAATATCACCATTTAAAACTTCATTGACAACAACTTCAACCACAATATTGACATCAACTTCATTGATAGCAACATCTTGAACATCATACTCATGTGATAAAACATTAAACTTATTATTTTTTACCAAGTCCAATATAATATTATAAGATATAGCACCAAACTTATCCACAATTCCTTCAGCATTACTATCAAGCAAACTAGTATCCTTCTCAATAACCTTTCCAACATCAGCAATAAAAGTATCCATAAGGATCTGTGAATCAAATTTTTGAATCCCGCCATCTAGTTTTTCCTGAATCAAAATTTTCCTTCTCTTCTTATTCCCAAATTTAACATGCATCCAATGATCATTGGAAATCTCATTATCAGATTTTTGAACTACATTATTCAGGCTTTCCTTGATAGAATGATTTCTAGATTTCATTTCATCTAAGACATTAGAACAAATAAAAACTTTGTCCTATCTTGCCACACTTGAAATATAATGCAAATATATTCTCATATTCAATTTTTTGGAAAAATTTTCCATGCAACCCTTCAATCCAAATTCCAAAAGGAAGCTTAGAATTTAAATTGATTCGAACATAAGTTCTAGCAAATTCCCTTCTACCCCATTTAAACATATTTTTGTCTAATAATAATGGTTCTTATTCTTGATACAATCTTAGTAACATTAACTTCATCCCAACAATGAAGTGATAAATGAAGTCAAACCCAAATAGGAGAAGATATTCCATCCATAGAAAGATGAGAAAAATTAGGTGTCCATTTATCAATACCAACTATAAATATACCCACATACCAAGCTCCTCCATTTAAAACTTCCTCTATAGCTTTAGACGAATGAAATAAACACAACAGACAATCTAACTCAAGAGAGGATAGATGAAAACCACCAAATTTACCCCATTGACGTCTCAATTCAATACTACAAATGGAAAAATGGCAAGTTTTTACCTAGAATTTTAAAAAACAAAGATTTCCTCAAAACATGAACATTAGCACATTCTTTCTCCATGTCAAGTTTAACCACATTCACATCCTCAATATCTTCAGAAATTTCTTTCAAAAAATTAATTTTAATATGTGGAGTTTTGATCCACACATTCGCATCATTCAAATCAGATTTCTAAGAAACAGGAGTCTTATTAATATCAAATGAAGTCTTATTGAAATTGTCCTCTTGCAAAGTTGTAGAAGAACCTTTCTCACAAACAACAATAGATGCATTGTTAACACAATTATTTCTCTTATCCAACAAATAACGATTCACTTTTAAATTAAAACCAGTAAAAGAGGAGTCCTTAAAATCATTTGCTTTAGGAGGAAAATCTGAAGGGATCTTGCTCAAATAATTAGAATGAAGACATTCCAACAAAGAAGAATGTACCTTACGATATGAACAACTCATAGATACCACTTCTTTACCTTTACTTCCATTAGGAACATGATCACACTTGGAAACAAATCAACCTTCTTTAATAACCAGAGTAGTATTCTTAAAGTAAGAACACCGAGATAAATCACGATTAAATGAGAATCTACCTTATGCATCCAAAGGAAAATCTTTCAAACGCACGGCAGATACTAGAGAGGTATTCCAGTCATTAGAGGATGACCGACAACCCTCTACCACCATAAACGGCCCCAACTAAAAACCTGCAAAGAAGGAAATTTGATAAAAACTATTTCGTAAAACCTTGATGTTCTCTCACCTAGACATTCTCACAAGTAATTCTTTCACCTATAGATTTTTTTTTTTTTTTTTTTGCATTTATAATATTTAGTTTTCTTATATATTTGGTGTTTCTTCCATAGCAAGCTTCCAACTCTTCTTGAAAGAACAAACACTTCATCATTATCTCATTTGAGCTTGAGGTTGATAAGGTTATCATTATCATCAATCTGTAAGGCAATGGTTTTGACTTTCTCCTTATCCTTCTTGGCAGAGCAATCCAACTTATCCCTTTGAGTTGTAATCTATTAATGTGCTATCAAAGAACCCAAAAGCTGATCAAGTGGATAAATAGATAAATCCTTAGTCTCACTAATTATAGTTACTTTAGCATCCCATTCTTTGAGAATGTATCTAAGAATCTTATATACTATATTTTGATTCTTATATGTTCTTTGTAGAGTTTATTATAATTTAATTATTTTCATAAATCTAGCATACATATTACAAATGGATTCAAAAATAGACATACAAAATAACTAATATTTATGAACAAGCTTATTTATGTGAGCATCGCTAACCTAATTAGTACTATAATATGTTATAATTAATTTATCCCAAATTTCTTTTACTCAATTTAATATGATTTTTTTTGGTAATCATCTAGAAGAAGTGCACAATGCAAAGTGTTACATGCTCTAACATTTAACTTATCTAACTCTCTCTCTAATATTATTTGTTCATCAAATGGATTTTTCATATTAATTCCATTCATCAAATGGTGTGTAAGCATATGGCACACACAAGACTTAAAAAATGTACTAATTTTATTTTTCCAATAATCAAATGGAGAATTATCTAACAATGGTGGTTGGTGAGTGGATTGTCCTCCATGAAGTGAGTTGCTAGAAAAACATTGTTATATAGTTCATAAGTGAAACTATTCTAGAATTTTTAGCCAAAAGAAAAAGATTCAAGGCTTTGATGCCAATTATTGGATGACTATGAGACCTTAAGAGGGGTGAATTAGTGTTTTAAAACTTTTTATTAAAAAATAATTTATATAATTTTAGTGTTAATTAGTAAGAGAATATACAAACACATAATTTTACAAGTAAATGATAAAGAAAAATAAATCCAAGATAGGAAAATAATGGGCTTACTACCTAATTACTCTCCTATATGAATGAGTACAACCTAATCTAAATAAAATATAACTTCACAAATATAAATAGCTTAGATTAAGAAAAAATAATTTGATTTAAATAATGCAAGCTCAATTTATCCTGTAAAAAATGATTAAAATATTTAAAGCATACTTATAATTTAGTTTTAATCACCTCACTTTTTGTAAATGGAATGTAAAGTTTGCTCATTATAAGATAGATTTATAGCTTGGTATAAGAACGAATAATATTTCACATAAAAATAATTTTTATAATGATTTAAAATATAACTCTTTAATTTATAAGGTGGATATATTAAATTTAAAAAATAAAGCATATAATACTTTTAAATGTGTAGATTAGATTTGGATGGTAGATTTATGCTTAGATAAAAAGGAATTAAGAATAAAAAACTTAATCTAAGCTTCTCAACAAGTATCTCACCAAAAATAAATATTTTTAAGAAAAATAAAATGTGAATAATAATAGAAAAATAAAGAAATATTTAGTAAAAGAAAATGAATTCAAGAACTCCAAGAGAAGTTACACAATTTAGTGTGTCTAAGATTTCAAACTAAGAATTTGATTTGCGATGTAAAGAGTACTAGGAATGAAGATCAAAGATTCTCCTCTCAAGATTTAGCATGTAAAGAAGGAAAGAGGAATGGAGAATATCATGGAATTCTTAAGTTTTTTTAGATGTACGCACATGAAGAGAATGAGGGTTTTTTATAAGAAAAATATTAGTTAAGCTAACTTTAAAGAAAACTAATAATCTAATATTATTTTATCAACTAATAATATACTATTTTATAAAGAACTTATTTACGTTAAAGTGATATGAGTTTCAAATGGCTAGAAAATGGCAAGGCACATGGACAAGTTAAAAAGTTCTCATATACATTTAGAATAATTCATCAATAATTATCAAGCATATACTACTAAAATTTGGTAACATTTTAAAAATCATTATAAATTACATTTAGCTCCAAAGTTGGTTATAAAACCTATCAATATGTATCTACAATATCTAAGGAAGCTATTGGAATGAAAATTAAACTATAATTTAAACATTATAATATCATTATTATTAAAATATTATGCAATTTTAATATATTTAGTAATATATTAAATATTCATGCAAAGATATGATGTAAGTTAGATCAAATCACTTGTATAAAGGCAAAATTCTCTAAAATATTTATATTCAAAATGAATACAAAGTAAAATTTTAACCATGTAGGTGTATCACTTTTAATTAGCCTAATTAAGTATCTTTTCATATGTAATATATGAAGCATATAAAATTTATTTAATCAAAAAATCATTTTCATTTCTAAATTAAACTTATTATCCTTAATTAATAATATGTAAAGCATATTAATAGATATATTAAATTATGAGGAAACTAAACCATGCAAGTAAATATCTATGGACCTCTACAATACTCCTATGTTAATATAACTTGAATTATTATATATATATAAACCTTTAAGCTATCTATCTTGGGATCTTCCAAGCTCATATTTTGATTTAACTTGGGTTTGTTGCAACTTAGTTTTCATAACTATGTTTTCATATCATGTGTGTTTTTTATGATTCCAAAATATTATTATAATGACCACTATTTCTCCTAACATATATTAAAAATATTTCTTTTGTTGTTTGTGTGTACAAACATTTTAAGAAAATCATACTCTAGATAGTTGAAGACTTCAAGTCAAATTACATTAGGGTTTACTATTTTTGAAGTCTGTACTTTTTATACTATTTTTAATTATGAGAGAATAAAATTATAATTGGGTAACCGTGCACACACACATTGGGGGAGTGTAAAAATGTGTAAATTTTTTAAACTAATCATACTATATGATTTTGTATTGTACGGGATGATTTGGGTTGAGTGTTCCTCTAGAAAGCAGTTAATCAAACCATGCTAGAAAAATTTTCTAAGTCATGTTCGTACTGTACGAAGTTAGCTTCGTATGTACGCCTTTAAGAGTATAAAATATATGCATACAAGTTCATCCCGATGAACTCCTGATTTTTTCTAAATTGTTTGTACTGTACAATCTTAGGTTCGTATAGACAACGTCTATAATACGAAATGGTTGCATATCTTTTTGTCTAGATGAAAAGGTAAATTTTCTGAACTATTTGTACTGTAAAATCATAGGATCGTATAGATGACTTTTAGAGTATGAAATGATTGGCTCCATTTTTGTACCAAATAAAATATGGTTTGATTAAAATATATCATACTGTATGATATAAATTTTGTATAGTACGTTATTTAGAGTACGAAAATGATGTGTACTAAATTATATCGGATGAATCTGTTTAATTTTAAATTAATCATACTTTATGATGTTAGTTCGTACACAGGTCAATTAGAGTACAAAATCAGTTCGTATTAGATCATATAAGCAAATTTTGAACTATTCGTACATATGATTGTCGATCATACTCTACGATTATGGATGGTTAAAATTGAAAATATTATTTTTTGGACTGCTTTTCGTGACTTTCATACATATGGTCCTAAAAACTGACTATGGACAAATCCTTCTTCATATTTTCTTTGAGAGCAAGTGTGAGAGTGTTTTAGGAGAGTGTTTGAGGGAGAGTTCTTACAAGTAGAAGAATGTGAATGGTTCACAAGATTACTCAAAGATAAGAATCTCTTTGTAAGTATGACAAATCTCTTCCTTACTTCTTTTAAGATGCTCAAGAGAAGACCTTTAGAGAAGATCCAATTCTCTGCCGACACTTGGAGGGTGTAAAAAGATGACGATTCTCTACCAACACTTAGAGAATTATGAAAGGATGCCGGTTCTACACTAACACTTATAGAATGTGAAAGGATGGCGGTACTCTATCGACATTTATAGAGTATGAAAGGATGATGATACTCTGCCGAAACTTGAAGGGTGTGAAAGGAAGACAGTACTCTACTGTACCAGGGATTGGTGGAAGAAAGGATAATTAAAAAGGCTTCTCTGCCTTACTGTGGGAGCAAAAGAAGAGACACTTTGGTAATAGTGCAATAACTGAAAAAGGAGTCTTCAGGGAGAGGATGAGGTCTACTTGGTGTTGCGGATCTGTTTTTATAGTTTATGATTTTGATGATTGCAAACACTCTTATTTCTCTACGACTGCCTTATCTACTGACATTTCAGGTCCACATGATCAGACTACAATTTGGAACCAGCTCAAGATTGGGTGACTAGGTCTGAGTCAGTTTGTACCCTTTTTCCTTTCTTGAGTTTATTATATTTGGTGTGGCTTCTGATGCTTTGTAACTTGAAAGATTTCTGACTATTTCCTAGAGTTTACTGTTTTTGGTAATATCATCCGGGACGATTTTATATCATCCTGGACGATCAGTTCAAAAGCAAAATCCCTAATTAGGGCATCCTCTTTAAAGTAGCCTTCATTATGTAAAAAACATCATCCTGGATGATTTTGAATCAGCCAGGATGATAGGCTCAAAACAAAAAGAATCTACTGCCAAATTTATTTAGGAATTACTCATTTTTGGATATTATCTAGGTGGATCGTCCATGACTATAAAATATCATCCAACACGATCCAGAATAATTTTTCTAAAATTTCTCTAGAATTTAAGGAAAGTAATTATGACTTGATTGCACGATCAAATCGTCCTAAATGATCGCAAAATCGTCTAGGCCGATACGTTGGACGATTGGACATAAGACAGCTATTTTTCAGGGCGATGTTTAGGACGATATTCCACGATTTGTTCTGATCGTCCAGGACGATATATTATCATCCTGGACAATATGAACAAACTTCTTCTGATTGTCTCAAATCATCCTGGCTGATTGGGCTTATTTTGCACTGATCGTACAGGACGATATTAGTATCGTCCTGGACGATAAAGTCGGTAACTTGCATTAATGAGCTCGTTTTGAGATCTTTTATTTAAGCTATGACATGACACTTGGTAAGTGTCTTTGGTAGCTATTATAGCTTCGTTCTTTTCAGGAAAACTTGAAGAGAGAGATTGAAAGGAAGTGAGGAAAGGGTGGAGTTTGAGAGAGGGAGAAGATCCTGTGAGGGGGGACTCAAGGGAGTGTGGAGGGGATTCCACATGGTTTCTCCGGCAAGATCACACCTGAATACCGTCGGATTCAAGGCTTTTCTTGAGGGAAGTTCACCAAAGAAGAAGATCTCTTTGGTGTCAAGGGACCTGACGACTCCGCCACACCAGAGAAGGTGGAAGTGATTTTGTAAGGGCTTCTCTGCTTGGCTATGGGGGCTAATAGAGAGACACTTAGTTTAGTGCAATACTTGGAGGGTGCCTCCAAGGAGTGGACATAGGTCAAAGTTTGACCGAACCACTATAAATTTGGTGTATTCTTTCTTATTATTGCTTTCGCACTATTTTCTTCCGCACTTGATTTCTGTGGTGATTTTGGTTTGAGTTTTATCTTTGGTTTTAAAGTTATCCAATTCACCTCTCTCTTTGTTAGCCTTGGGCCAGTTCATAAGTGAAAGTGAAAAAGCAAAGCTCTGATACCACTTGAAAGTGCTCTGATGGTACTAGAAAGTTTGTTAGGGATGTTAAGCCCTATAGAACTAGTCCAAGGCTAAATAAAGAGAGTGGTGAATTGGTAAAGAAGAATACTTAAACAGGGAACAATCCAAAATCACCACAAATAAAATAAATGCGGAAGCAATAATAAGAAAAGAACACACCAGATTTATAGTGGTTCGGTCAAACCTTGACCTACGTCCACTCGTTGGAGTTACCGTCCAAGTATTGCACTAAAACAAGTGTCTCTCCTTTAGCCCCCACAGCTAGATGGAGAAGCCCTTACAAAATCACTTCCACCTTCCCCGGTGCGGCGGAGTCGCCGGGTCCTTTAACACTAAAGTGAACTTCTTCTTTGGTGAACTTCCCTCGAGACAAGCCTTGAATCCGACGGTATTAAGATGCAAGCCTGCCGGAGCAACCGTGTGGAATCCCCTCCACACTCCCTTGAGTCCCCCTTACAGGATCTTCTCCCTCTCAGACTTCACCCGTTCCTCACTCCCTTTCAAGCTCTCTCTTCAAGTAGCCCCCACAAGAACGAAGCTACAATGGCTGCCAAAGACACTTATAAAAATGCCTTGATAAAGCTTAAATAGAAGTGCTCAAAATGAGCTCATTAATGCAAGTTGTCGACATTATCATCCAGGATGATAGGTATATCGTCCTGGCCGATCAGTACAAATTCAGCTCATCAGCCCGGGATGATTTGGGACGATCAGAAGAAAATTGGTTACATCGTCCTGGCTGATATCACGATCATCCAGGTCGATTAGTTTAAAACCGATTTCAATCATCCTTATCATCGCCCTGAATTTGAACTGTCCAATGTAGATCGTCCAGGACATCATCCCGGCCGATCAGGCGATCATCCAGGACGATGTGATTTTATCAATCAACCATTAATGCTTTCCAAAGATACCAGATCAATTTAGGCATAATTGAGTTAGATCGGCCTGGATGATATAAAGATCGTCCTGGCCGATTTCCTAAAACAAACAATTCCTAAACTGATTATGGCGGCTGATTCTTTTTGAATTGAGACTATCATCCTGGCCGATATAGGTATCGTCCTGACCGATCAGCTAATGATGGCTGTCTTAATGAGGATGCCCTAATTAGGGTTTCTATTTTTGGACAGATCATCCAGAATGATATAAATATCGTCCCGGCCGATATTACCAAAAATAGAAATCTCATAGGGAACAACAAGAAATCTTTTAAGATACAAATCAACAGATCCCACACCAAATACAACAGACTCAAGAAAGAAAAAAGATTAAAAACAGACTCAGACCTAGTCTACCCAATCTTGAGCTGATTCTAAATTGCAATTCGATCGTGTGAACCTAAAACGTCATTAGATAAGGCAGTTGTAGAGAAAAGAGAATGTTTGATATCATCAAAATCATAAGCCATAGATCCGCAATAATCTCCCCCTTTTTTATGATGGCAAATATTTCAATTTGAATTTACAAAAAAGAATATTTTCTCCTAATATCCCCCTTACTAGAATAACACTTTTTTTAAAAAATAGAGGACATAAAAGTATTTTTGTTATTTTAAATTTTTTTGAAAAGAAGAAAGGAAAAAAATGGATACAAATTCAACAGTATGTTCTCCCCCTTTGACATTATCAAAAAGAGAGAAGGCACAAAATGAACAAAAGACAAAAAATGTTCCCTGATCTGGTGAAAAAAAAAATATTCAGCTCATCATCCCGGGACGATTTGGGATGATCAGAAGAAAATTAGTTACATCATCCTAGCCGATATCACGATCGTCCAGGCCGATTAGTTTAAAACCAATTTCAATCGTCCTGATCATCGCCCTGAATTCGAGCTGTCCGATGTAGATCGTCCTGGACATCGTCCTGGCCGATCAGGAGATTGTCCCAGATGATGTGATCGTATCAATCAACCATTAATTCTTTCCAAAGATACCAGATCAATTTAGGCATAATTGAGTTAGATCATCCTGGACGATAAGAATATCGTCCTGGCCGATTTCCTAAAACAAAGAATTCCTAAACTGATTATGGCGGTTGATTCTTTTTTAATTGAAATTATCGTCCTGGCCGATACAGATATCGTCCAGGTCGATCCGTTAATGACGGCTGCCTTATTGAGGAAGCCCTAATTAGGGTTTTTATTTTGGACATATCGTCTAAGATGATATAAATATTGTCCCGGCCGATATTACCAAAAATAGAAATCTTATAGGGAATAACAGGAAATCTTCTAAGTTACAAATCAACAGATCCCACACCAAATATAACAGACTCAATAGAGGAAAAAGATTACAAACTGACTCAGACCCATTCTACCCAATCTTGAGCTGATTCCAAATTGCAGCCCAATCGTGTGAACCTGAAACATCAGTACATAAGACAGTTGTAGAGAAACAAAAATGTTTGCTATCATCAAAATCATAAACCATTGATCCGTAATAATCTTCCCCTTTTTGATGATGGCAAACAATTCAATTTAAATTTTCAAAAAAAAAAAACAATTTCTCCTAATCTCCCCCTCACTAGAATAACACTTTTAAAAAATAGAGGAGATAAAAATATTTTTCTTGTTTTAAATTTTTTGAAAAGAAAAAAAAATACAAATTCAACAGTACGTTCTCCTCTTTGACATTATCAAAAAGAGAGGAGGCACAAACAAAAAACAAAACGAATAGAAGACAAAAACGTTTTCTAATCTAGTGAAAAAATAAATATTCTTAAAATGAAAAAGTTACCTCTTGGTTTTAATCAAAAAACTTAGTAGAATTGGATTGACAACGCATAGCCCATAAAAGGTTAGAAATTCAAAATTTGAAAATCCAAACTCAAGTTCTTTAAAAAAGCTCAAAAACTTTTTAATTCAATATCTAAATCATGAAATAAATTAGAAATAGAAACAATCATTTTTCAAAAAACTCCTTCCATAAAATATATCTAATAGAAGATCAATGCATGAATTGTTGAATCAAGAATCAAGATTTTCAAACTCAAGTATCGAAAGAATCAAGGGTTTTCTTAAGCTTTTAAGAAGTACTAGAATGGTAAGCAATAAAATTTTGTGGGCTCATTTTATGCCTCTTGATAATTGGTTGGCGCACTAAGTATCTTTTGATACACTTTGTGTATTCTATTTTTTTTTTTAATTTGGCGTCTTTGCGCATCTTTTATTTTTGGCATCATTGGCCAATTTTTTTGAATATGCTACCTTTCTAAAATCTTAAAAACTAAAAGTAAACACATACTATTGACAAAAATGAAATTCTTGATTAAGAAAATTATGATGTAGATTCAGCACCATGCAAAAGATTCCTATGCGATAAATAAAATGTAGGGAGTTAAAAAAAATTGTTTCAAAAACTAATTTAAAAGATGAAAAAGATTTCAAATCAAAAGTAGAATAACCTTTTTTAGGAAACAGAGATTGAAAGTCAAAAACGTGAGTTTCCTTCCTTTGACTGTTTTTAGAGAAGTTAATCGCAACTTACCAAAGATTTCAAGAAAAAATAGGAAATACATTTTTCATTTTTAGAAAAGTGAATGTGTGTGTTGATCAGAGAAAAACTTTCACGAAAACAAAAATTTCAAAGAATAAACAAAATAAAAACACAAAATAAAAATGAAAAACATAAAAATAAAAACACAACATAAAAACATGAAAGGCTTTTAACCATTATCTCTCTCCTGGTCCGATGCTTCAGAAACTAGATCTGCCCATGAGATTTTTTGCCTTTCATTATTTCCCCAATTTAAATTTTGCTTCGCCTTACCCTTTTCTTTCATAGGAAGAATTCTTAAATTAGGGCACTAATTTTTCATATGTCCAGGCTTCCTGCATCGAAAGCAAATAACGTCATAAGAAATATGAACATCCTTATCATTTTTACCTTTTTCCACTTTTGCTTATGCTTTGGTGAGCTTTGTGATTTGCTTGACAAGTCATTGCATTCGTCACCAACTAAGCAATCATTTTCCATATCTTCAATTTTTAGAACAATCGTTTCACCTGCATCCAAAAGTCTTTGACCCAAACCTTGCTCGTAGGCAATAAGTGAGCCAATCAAATTATTAATAGAATAATCATTCAAATCTTTTGATTCACAAATAGCAATAACTTTGGCATCAAATTTTTCAAGTAAACAACAAAGAATTTTATTGACTTTTTCAAAATTTGAAAACTCTTTACCTAAGGCATGCAGTGATGTTACAATTTGAATGAACCTAGTGTACATGTCTAAAATTGTCTCATAAGGTTTCATGGAAAACAGTTCAAAATCATGCATTAACAAATTCAACTTGGATTGCTTGATTTCACTAGTGCCTTTGTATATAGTGTGTAATTTATCCCAAACTTCCTTACCAGTAATGCACTTGGATACTAACATAACATCTTCAGAATTTAAAGCACAGAAAAAATAGTTTAAAGATTTTGCATTCAATTGAGCATTTACTTGTTCTTCCCTATTCCATTGATTAAAAGGAATATTAGTTTTAACTCCATTAATAATACGTAATGGTGATGAATAACCAGTTAAAATCATATGCCACATGCAAAAATCAATCGATTGCAAAAAAGTAGTAATACGAATTTTTCAAAAATTAAAAGGAATATTTTATAATAAAGGTGGTCTCGTGATTGAATATCCTTCCACAACAGTATGATTAGCCATGGATCGAAATTCAAAAAGCTTTTTAAAAACTTATTTTTTGAAAACGGCTCTGATACTACTTGAAAGTTAAAAAGTAAAGCTCTAATACCACTTGAAAGTGAAAAAGTAAAGCTCTGATACCACTTGAAAGTGCTCTGATAGCACTAGAAAGTTTGTTAGGGATGTTAAGCCCTATAGAATTAGCCCAAGGCTAAATAAAGAGAGTGATGAATTGGTAAAGAAGAATCTTTAAACAAAGTACAAACCAAAATCACCACAAATAAAATAAATGCAAAAATTAAATGAGGAAGCAATAATAAGAAAAGAACACACCGGATTTAAAGTGGTTCGGTCAAACCTTGACCTACGTCCACTCCTTGGAGGTACCCTCCAAGTATTGCACTAAAACAAGTGTCTCTCTTTTAGCCCCCACAGCTAGGCGGAGAAGCCCTTACAAAATCACTTCCACCTTCCCCGGTGAGGCGGAGTCGTCGGGTCCTTTGACACTAAAGTGAACTTCTTCTTTGGTGAACTTCCCTCAAGACAAGCCTTGAATCTGATGATATTAAGATGCAAGCCTGCCGGAGCAACCGTGTGGAATCCCCTCCACACTCCCTTGAGTCCCCCCCTCACAGGATCTTCTCCCTCTCAGACTTCAACCATTCCTCACTCCCTTTCAAGCTCTCTCTTCAACTCTCCCCCACAAGAACGTAGCTACAATGGCTGCCAAAGACACTTACAAAAGTGCCTTGACAAAGCTTAAATAGAAGTGCTCAAAATGAGCCCATAATGCATGTTGCTGACATTATCGTCCAAGATGATAGGTATATCATCCTGGCCGATCAGTACAAATTCAGCTCATCAGCCCGAGACGATTTGGGATGATCAGAAGAAAATTGGTTACATTGTCCTGGCCGATATCATGATCGTCCCAGCCGATTAGTTTAAAACTGATTTCAATCGTCCTGATCATCGCCCTGAATTTGAGTTGTCCGATGTAGATTATCCAGGACATCGTCCTAGCCAATCAGGAGATCATACCGGACGATGTAATCGTATCAATCAACCATTAATGCTTTCCAAATATACCAGATCAATTTAGGCATAATTGAGCTAGATTAGCCTGGACGATATAAAGATCGTCCTGGCCGATTTCCTAAAATAAAGAATTCCTAAACTGATTATGGCGGCTGATTCTTTCTGAATTGAGACTATCGTCCAGGACGATCAGTTAATGACGGCTGCCTTAATGAGGATACCCTAATTAGGGTTTTTATTTTTGAACAGATCGTCTAGGACGATATAAATATCGTCCCGGCCGATATTACCAAAAATAGAAATCTCATAGGGAACAACAGGAAATCTTCCAAGATACAAATCAACAGATCCCACACCAAATACAACAGACTCAAGAAAGGAAAAATATTACAAACAAACTCAAACCTAGTCTACCCAATCTTGAGCTGATTCCAAATTGTAGTCCGATCGTGTGAACCTGAAATGTCAATAGATAAGGCAGTTGTAGAAAAAAGAGAATATTTGCTATCATCAAAATCATAAGCCATAGATTTGCAATAATAAGAGCTTAATATCCCTAACAAACTTTTCAAGTGGTATCAGAGCACTTTCTAATGCCATTAGACGACTTTCAAGTGGTATCAGAGTGGGATTCAAAAATTAAGTTTGAAAACTTTTTGAATTTTTTATCCATGGCTAACTTTGGGAATCGTAATACACCGGAAGGGTATTCTATTTCCCGACCACCTTTGTTTGATAATATCTCATTTGAGTTTTGGAAAACTAGCATATACGTTTTTACAATCTACTGATTATCGCATGTGGATGCTTGTTAAGGATGGTTATACACCTCCAACTGGTAAACTTAACGGCATTACTGTTCCACTTCCTTTTTCTGAATGGAATTTAGATGATAGGGATTTGGCTCAATTAAATGCAAAATATCTTAATTACTTTTTATGTGCTTTAAAATCAGAAGACTACATGCGTGTTTCCACTTGCAAAACTGGTAAGGAAATTTGGGATAAATTGTGTATCACTTATGAAGGCACTAATGAAGTTAAACAATCTCGTTTGAATATTCTCTTGCATGACTATGAACTTTTTTGTATGAAACCTTATGAATCAATTTCTGAAATGTATATGAGATTTACTCAGATTGTTACTTCTTTGTATGCCTTAGGAAGAGAACTTTTAAACTATGAAAAAGTGAACAAGATTTTGAGATGCTTGCCTTCATCTTTTGATGCTAAAATCACTGCAATCACTGAATCTAAAGATTTGAATATGTATTCGATTGACAACTTACTTGGCTCACTCATTGCTTATGAGCAAGGAGTGAATCAAAGAAATCTTGATGCATGTGAGAAAAGAGAGGAGAAAATGGTGGCACTTAAGGCACACAAATCGGACTCTGACTCTTCCGGGTCTGAAAGCGATGAATTTGCCTTAATCACAAGGCAATTCAGAAGCTTTCTAAGGAAGAAGCAAAAGCATCATTGGAGAAAAGGTAAGGATAACAAATATTCTAAAGGATTGTCTGATGTGGTTTGTTATGAATACAGGAAGCTCAGATATGTGAAAGTTGATTATCCTACACTTAAGATGCACACAAATAAGGAAAAGAGTGAGGAGAAATTTAAATTCAAAAAGGATAAAAAGAGACTTCAAAAAGTATTTTGGGTGGATTCTACATCGAATTCATCAGAGACGGAACCAAAAGATGAGACAACAAACTTGTGCTTAATGGCAGATGATAATCTTGATCAAGAAGAGGTATGTGAACTTTCCTACGATCAACTCCTTGAAGTTTTTAAAAAAAATCATCCATCATGTAGGAAACTTAAGAAAACTCATGCTAGCTTGAAACTGGAATTTTTGAACTTACAAAAAGAGCATGTAATTATGACTAAAGATCACTCAACAATTGATTCAAATTATATGGCTCTACTTGATGAATTTGATGAGTTAAACAAAAAGCATTATAAATTAATTGAAGAGCATGAGTCACTAAAAGTCACACACACCTCACTTGAATCTGATTTTAAGAAATCTAAAGAGATAGAGAAAACCCTGAGGATTGATAATGATGTCTTAAAAGGTACCAACTTGAGGATTCAAGATGAATTGGATACACTTAAGAAAATTTGGATGACACTAACACTTAATCAAAAGCCAAAACCTAGGAAGAGGCATTATAACTCAAGCCATTTAAGAAACCCTTTTTTAGGTGTTAAATGCTTTTCATGTGGCATGCTAGGACATATTTCACACACTTGCACTGTTCACTATAGTACACATTGGGCGTGGAGACCTAAGGTGCATGATTCACAGCATACCACACATGCATTACCTTCTACTTTTCATAAGAAGGAACCCAAACCTGCTTGGGTTCCTAAATCTGATGTTTGATGATTTTGTAGGTGGGCTCTCACAAAAGGCCTCATGAGAGTATGTGGTACTTGGACAGCGGATGCTCTTGACATATGACTGGTGATGCTAATCAATTTGTTTTGCTAGAGTCCAGGACTGAAGGCAAGGTTACTCTTGGAGACAACACCACCAGGAAGGTGGTAGGCTCAGGTATAATTGGTAATTCCAATAACCTTATGATTAAAAATGTTTTGCTTATAGATGGATTAAAGCACAACCTACTCAGCATCAATCAACTCTGTGACAAAGGCTTCATCGTACAATTCTTTGCAAATTCATACATTGTAAGTTTAAGTAAGAATACTATTTTGTAGGGAAAGATGATCAACAACGTGTACATGCTTGACTTAAATAACATTGAATGCGCTGCATCATTTTGCTTAAAATTGTTGTTGATGATTCATGGTTATGGCACCAGAGATTATGTCATGCAAGTATAAAAATCCTTAGGAAAGTTACCCAAAAAGACCTAGTTAGAGGTGTCCCCAAACTCAAGTTTTCAAAAGACCACCTTTGTGATGCCTACCAACTAGGAAAGCAAGTCCACTCCACTTTTCACCCCATTAAGGACATTAGCACCTCTAGACCTTTAGAAGTCCTTCACATGGATTTGTTTGGACACATTAGCACTGCCAGCTTGGAAGGGTTGGGAGAGGTAAGTTTCAGCAAGTAATCGTGGTTCTCTACCAGCTTCAGGAGGAAGCAAGAGTTGGGTTCTTTGCCTTGCCGGGTGTGGAAAAAAGGAGGTATTTTATAAGGGCTTCTCCGCCTAGCTGTGGGGGCTAAATCAAGTCATTGCATTCGTCACCAACTAAGCAATCATTTTCCATATCTTCAATTTTTAGAACAATCGTTTCACCTGCATCCAAAAGTCTTTGACCCAAACTTTGCTCGTAGGCAATAAGTGAGTCAATCAAATTATTAATAGAATAATCATTCAAATCTTTTGATTCACAAATAGCAATAACTTTGGCATCAAATTTTTCAAGTAAACAACAAAGAATTTTATTGACTTTTTCAAAATTTGAAAACTCTTTACCTAAGGCATGCAGTGATGTTACAATTTGAATGAACCTAGTGTACATGTCTAAAATTGTCTCATAAGGTTTCATGGAAAACAGTTCAAAATCATGCATTAACAAATTCAACTTGGATTGCTTGATTTCACTAGTGCCTTTGTATATAGTGTGTATTTATCCCAAACTTCCTTACCAGTAATGCACTTGGATACTAACATAACATCTTCAGAATTTAAAGCATAGAAAAAATAGTTTAAAGATTTTGCATTCAATTGAGAATTTACTTGTTCTTCCCTATTCCATTGATTAAAAGGAATATCAGTTTTAACTCCATTAATAATACGTGACAGTGATGAATAACCAGTTAAAATCATATGCCACATGCGAAATTCAATCGATTGCAACAAAGTAGTCATGCGAATTTTCCAAAAATCAAAAGGAATATTTTATAATAAAGGTGGTCTCATGATTGAATATCCTTTCGCAACAGTATTATTAGCCATGGATCGAAATTTAAAAAGCTTTTTAAAAACTTATTTTTTGATCTGATACTACTTGAAAGTTAAAAAGTAAAGCTCTTATACCACTTGAAAGTGAAAAAGTAAAGCTCTGATACCACTTGAATGTGCTCTGATGGCACTAGAAAGTTTGTTAGGGATATTAAGCCCTATAGAACTAACCCAAGGCTAAATAAAGAGAGTGGTGAATTGGTAAAGAAGAATCTTTAAACAAAGTATAAACCAAAATCACCACAAATAAAATAAATGCAAAAATTAAATGAGGAAGCAATAATAAGAAAAGAACACATCGGATTTATAGTGGTTAGGTCAAACCTTGACCTACGTCCACTCCTTAGAGGCACCCTCCAAGTATTGCACTAAAACAAGTGTCTCTCCTTTAGCCCCCACGGTTAGGTGGAGAAGCCCTTACAAAATCACTTCCACCTTTCCCGATGCGGTGGAGTCGCCGGGTCCTTTGACACTAAAGTGAACTTCTTCTTTGGTGAACTTCCCTCGAGACAAGCCTTGAATCCGATGATATTAAGATGCAAGCCTGCCGGAGCAACCGTGTGGAATCCCCTCCACACTTTCTTGAGTCCCCCCCTCACAGGATCTTCTCCCTCTCTGACTTCACGTATTCCTCACTCCCTTTCAAGCTCTCTCTTCAAGTCTCCCCCACAAGAATGAAGCTACAATGGTTGCCAAAGACACTTACAAAAGTGCCTTGACAAAGCTTAAATAGAAGTGCTCAAAATGAGCCCATTAATGAAAGTTGCCGACATTATCATCCAAGACGATAGGTATATCATCCTGGCTGATCAGTACAAATTCAGCTCATCAGCCCGGAACGATTTGGGATGATCAGAAGAAAATTGGTTACATCGTCCTGGCCGATATCATGATCGTCCAGCCAATTAGTTTAAAACGATTTCAATCGTCCTGATCATCGCCCTGAATTTGAGTTGTCCGATGTAGATTATCCAGGACATCATCCTCGCCAATCAGGAGATCATACCGACGATGTAATCGTATCAATCAACCATTAATGCTTTCCAAATATACCAGATCAATTTAGGCATAATTGAGTTAGATCAGCCTGGATGATATAAAGATCGTCATGGCTGATTTCCTAAAATAAAGAATTCCTCAACTGATTATGGCGGCTGATTCTTTCTGAATTGAGACTATCGTCCAGGCCAATCAGCTAATGATGGCTGCCTTAATGAGGATGCCCTAATTAGGGTTTCTATTTTTGGACAGATCGTCCAGGACGATATAAATATCGTCCCGGTCGATATTACCAAAAATAGAAATCTCATAGGGAACAACAAGAAATCTTCCAAGATACAAATCAACAGATCCCACACCAAATACAACAGACTTAAGAAAGAAAAAAGATTACAAACAGACTCAGACCTAGTCTACCCAATCTTGAGCTGATTCTAAATTGTAGTCCGATCGTGTGAACCTGAAATGTCAGTAGATAAGGGAGTTGTAGAGAAAAGAGAATGTTTGCTATCATCAAAATCATAAGCCATAGATTCACAACAATAAGGGCTTAATATCCCTAACAAACTTTCAAGTGGTATCAGAGCACTTTCTAATGCCATTAGACCACTTTCAACTGGTATCAGAGCGGGATTCAAAAATTAAGTTTGAAAACTTTTTGAATTTTTTATCCATGGCTAACTTTAGGAATCGTAATACACCGGAAGGGTATTCTATTTCTCGACCACCTTTGTTTGATAATATCCCATTTGATTTTTGGAAAACTAGCATGTATGTTTTTACAATCTACTGATTATTGCATGTGGATGCTTGTTAAAGATGGTTATACACCTCCAACTGGTAAACTTAATGGCATTACTGTTCTACTTCCTTTTACTGAATAGACTTTAGATGATAGGGATTTGGCTCAATTAAATGCAAAATATCTTAATTGCTTTTTATGTGCTTTAAAATTAGAAGACTACATGTGTGTTTCCACTTGCAAAACTGGTAAAGAAATTTGGGATAAATTGTGTATCACTTATGAAGGCGCTAATGAAGTTAAACAATCCCGTTTGAATATTCTCTTGCATAACTATGAACTTTTTCGTATAAAACCTTATGAATCAATTTCTGAAATGTATATGAGATTTACTCAGATTGTTACTTCTTTGCATGCCTTAGGAAGAGAACTTTCAAACTATGAAGAAGTGAACAAGATTTTGAGATGCTTGCCTTCATCTTTTGATGCTAAAATCACTTCAATCACTGAATCTAAAGATTTGAATACGTATTCAATTGACAACTTACTTGGCTCACTCATTGCTTATGAGCAAGAAGTGAATCAAAGAAATCTTGATGCATGTGAGAAAAGAGAGGAGAAAATGGTGGCACTTAAGGCACGCAAATTGGACTCTGACTCTTCCAGGTCTGAAAGCGATGAATTTGCCTTAATCACAAGGCAATTCAGAAGCTTTCTAAGGAATAAGCAAAAACATTATTGGAGAAAAGGTAAGGATAACAAATATTCTAAAGGATTATCTGATGTGGTTTGTTATGAATACAGGAAGCTCAAACATGTGAAAGCTGATTATCCTACACTTAAGATGCACACAAGCAAGAAAAAGAGTGAGGAGAAATTCAAATTCAGAAAGGACAAAAAGAGACTTCAAAAAGCATTTTGAATGGATTCTGCATCGGATTCATCAGAGACAGAACCAAAAGATGAGACAACAAACTTGTGCTTAATGGCAGATGATAATCTTGATCAAGAAGTGGTATGTGAACTTTCCTACGATCAACTCCTTGAAGTTTCTAAAAAAAATCATCCATCATATAGGAAACTTAAGAAAACTCATGCTAGCTTGAAACTGGAATTTTTGAACTTACTAAAAGAGCATGTAATTATGACTAAAGATCACTCAACAATTGATTCAAATCATATGGCTCTACTTGATGAATTTGATGAGTTAAACAAAAAGCATTGTAAATTAATTGAAGAGCATGAGTCACTAAAATTCACACACACCTCACTTGAATCTGATTTTAAGAAATCTAAAGAGATAGAGAAAATCTTGAGGATTGATAATGATGTCTTAAAAGGTACCAACTTGAGGATTCAAGATGAATTGGATACACATAAGAAAATTTGGATGACACCAACACTTAATCAAAAGCCAAAACCTAGGAAGAGGCATTATAACTCAAGCCATTTAAGAAATCCTTTTCCAGGTGTTAGATGCTTTTCATGTGGCATGCTAGGACATATTTCACACACTTGCACTGTTCACCATAGTACACATTAGGTATGGAGACCCAAGGTGCATGATTCACAGCATACCACACATGCATTACATTCTACTTTTCATAAGAAGGAACCCAAACCTGCTTGGGTTCCTAAATCTGATATTTGATGATTTTATAGGTGGGCTCTCACAAAAGGCCTCGTGAGAGTATGTGGTACTTGGACAGCGGATGGTCTCGACATATGACTGGTGATGCTAATAAATTTGTTTTGCTGGAGTCCAGGACTGGAGGCAAGGTTACTCTTGGAGACAACACCACCAGGAAAGTGGTAGGCTCAGGTATAATTGGTAATTCCAAGAACCTTATGATTATAAATATTTCGCTTGTAGATGGACTAAAGCACAACCTGCTCAGCATCAATCAACTCTGTGACAAAGGCTTCATCGTATAATTCTTTACAAATTCATACATTGTAAGTTTAAGTAACAACACTATTTTATAGGGAAAGAGGACCAACAAAGTGTACATGCTTGACTTAAATAACATTGAATGATTCATGGTTATGGCACCGAAGATTATGTCATGCAAGTATAAAAACCCTTAGGAAAGTGACCCAAAAAGACCTAGTTAGAGGTATCCCCAAACTCAAGTTTTCAAAAGATCACCTTTGTGATGCCTGCCAACTAGGAAAGCAAGTCCACTCCACTTTTAACCCCATTAAGGACATTAGCACCTCTAGACCTTTAAAAGTCCTTCACATGGATTTGTTTGGACACATTAGCACTGCCAGCTTGGAAGGGTTGGTAGAGGTAAGTTTCAGCAAGTGATCGTGATTCTCTGCCAGCTTCAGGAGGAAGCAAAAGGAGTTGGGTTCTCTGCCTTGCCGGGTGTGGCAAAAAGGAGATATTTTTATAAGGGCTTCTCCGCCTAGCTGTGGGGGCTAAAGGAGAGCCACGTTGGTAGTGCAATACTCAGAGGGCGCCTCCGGGGAGTGGATGTAGGTCGAATTGACCAAACCACTATAAACCCTTGTATTCTTGTTTTTACTGCTTCCGCATTTATTTTCTTTCGCACTTATTTTTGTGATGATTTGGTCTGTGATAAACGTTCTTTTTGCTTAAAGAAATTTTTAAATACCAATTCACACCCCCCTCTTGGTTAGCCTCGGTCCAGTTATATAGGGCTTCAAAAACCAGGTCTGCCTAGAAGATTATTTTATTTTCATTATTTGACCAGTTTATAATTTGCTTTGCTTTAGCTTTTTCATTTTTAGGAAGTGATCTCAAATTAGGGCACCGATTTTTCATATGTTCAAGGGGGGGAACGTACTGTTGTTGAATTTTTGTACTGTTATCAAATTTGTATCTTTTTTTCCTTTCAAAAAAAATTAAAATCAACAAAAATATTTTTATCTCTCCTATTTTTAAAGTGTTATTCTAGTGAGGGGGGGATTAGGAGAAAATATTTCTTTTTTAAAATTCAAATTATAGTATTTGCCATCATAAAAAAGGGGGAGATTATTGCGGATCTATTTTCATAGTTTATGATTTTGATGATAGCAAACACTCTTATTTCTCTATGACTGTCTTATTTACTGACATTTTAGATCCACACGATCAGACTGTAATTTGGAACCAGTTCAAGATTGGGCAGACTAGGTCTGAGTCAGTTTGTACCATTTTTCCTTTATTGAGTCTATTATATTTGGTGTGGCTCCTAATGGTTTGTAACTTGGAAGATTTCTGATTGTTCCCTAGAGTTTACTATTTTTGGTAACATCATCCGGGATGATTTTATATCATCCAAGATGATCAGTTCAAAAGCAAAAACCCTAATTAGGGCATCCTCATTAAAGCAGCCGTCATTATGTAAAAAATATTATCTTGAATAATTTTGTATCGGCTAGGACGATGGGCTCAAAATAGAAGAATCTATCGCCAAATCTATTTAGGAATTACTTATTTTTGGACATCATCCAGGTGGATCATTTAGGGCTATAAAATATTGTCCAGGACGATCCAGGACATTTTTTCTAAAATTTTTCTGGAATTTAAGAAAAGCAATTATGACTTGATTGCACGATCAAATCATCCTAGACGGTCGTAAAAAATCATCCAAGCCAATACGCTGGATGATTGGACATTAGATAGCTGTTTTTCAGGACGATGTTCAGGACGATATTCTAAGATTTGTTCTAATCATCCAGGATGATATATTATCATCTTGGACGATATGAACAATTTTCTTCTGATCATCTCAAATTGTCCCGACTAATTGGGCTTATTTTGCACTGATCGTACAAGATGATATTAGTATCGTCCTGGACAATATTAGTATCGTCCTGGATGATAAAGTCGGCAACTTGCATTAATAAGCTCATTTTGAGATCATATATTTAAGCTATGACATGACACTTGGTAAGTGTCTTTGGCAGCCATTGTAGCTTCGTTCTTTTGGGAGAAACTTGAAGAGAGAGCTTGAAAGGGAGTGAGGAAAGGGTGGAGTTTGAGAGAGGGAGAAGCCCCTGTGAGGGGGGACTCAGGGTAGCGTAGAGGGGTTTCCACACGGTTGCTCCGGCAAGCTCGCACCTGAATACCGTCGGATTCAAGGCTTGTCTTGAGGGAAGTTCACCAGAGAAGAAGATCTCTTTGGTGTCAAATGATCCGGCGACTCCATCGCACCGGGGAAGGTGGAAGTGATTTTGTAAGGGCTTATCCGCCTAGCGGTGGGGGCTAAAGGAGAGACACTTAGTTTAGTGCAATACTTAGAGGGTGCCTCCAAGGAGTGGACGTAGGTCAAGGTTAGACTGAACCACTATAAATCTGGTGTGTTCTTTCTTATTATTACTTACGCATTATTTTCTTCCGTACTTGATTTCTGTGGTGATTTTGGTTTGAGTTTTATCTTTGGTTTTAAAATTGTCCAATTCACCTCTCCTTTGTTAGTCTTGGGCCAGTTCATAAGGGCTTTACATCTCTAACGAACTTTCTAGTGCCATTAAACCACTTTCACTTGGATCGACCCATTATAAATTTATGTGTTTTTTATTTTACCATAGTTTTATTTTTCTGCACTTTTTTATTTTTATGGTTGATAAGATTTTTATTTGGAAAATTTTCTTTGTGCAAAAATTAGAAAATGGTTTTTTATAAAAAAAAATTCAATAGATTTTTAAAATAACCAATTCACCCACCCCCCCCCCCCCCCCCCCACCCCCCCCCCCCTCTTGGTTAGTCTTGTGATAATTTCATTAGGTCTAACAACCTATATAGACTTTTTAAGTGGTATTAGAGACTACTTTAAAAAATTAAGGTTTAGAAAACTTTTTGAAAATGATTATGGCTACTTTTGGAAACTGTAACACACTTGAAGAGTATTTGATCATTAGACCCCCATTGTTTGAAAACATGCCTTTTAATTTTTGGAAAACATATATATCTACTTTTCTTCAATCACTTAACTATTGCATATGGATTTTAATATAGGAAGGATACACTAGGCAAACTATACTTATAGATGGAATTAGAACTAGAACACCATTTGTTGACTAGACTATCAAAGAATGAGACTTAGCTAAATTAAATGTAAAATGTTTGAAAAGTTTTTTCTGTGCACTTAAAACTAAAGACTATATGCATATTTCTACTATAAAAGTGGAAAATAATTTTGGGATAGATTTTGTATCACATATGAATGGAATAACGAAGTAAAATAATCTAAATTGAATATTTTGCTACATAATTATGAATTATGTCACATAAAATCAAATAAATCAATCATTAACATTTATATAAATTTCACTCAAATAGTCGCCTCATTAGAAGCTTTATGAAAACAAATAAAGAATGCTGAGAAAGTAAATAAAATACTTCATTATTTGCTTACTACTTATGATGCAAAAATAACTGATGTTATATAGTTTAAAGATTTAACTATTTATTTTATTGACAATCTTCTTGGATCACTAATTGCTTATGAGAAAAGAGTGACTCAAAGACAGATTGATGTAGGTGAGAAGAAAAAGGAAAAGAATATAGCATTGAAAATGCATGACTCAGAGTGTGATCAGTCTCAGCCTAAGGATGAAGATGACATTGCCTTTATGACAAGGTAACTCAAGAGTTTTCTAAAAATGAAATAAAGGAGACGTCAACAGTGGAATAAAGGTAAGTTTCATAAAAATGTTAAGGCTTCTAACAATGTTATTTTTTATTAATGCAAGAAGCCTGGACACATCAAATTTGAATGCTTGAATCTTAAAGCCAATCCTAATAAGGAGAAGGTGGAGGAGAAAATAAATATGAGGAAGGGTAAGAAGAGATTACATAGAGATTTTTAGATGGACTCGTATTTGAATTCCTCAAAAATAGAAGTAGAAGAGGAAGTCACCAACTTATGTTTGATGGATAATAAGCTTTATCAATCAGATCAAGAAGAGGTATATGACTTAACTTATGAATAGCTATTTGATGTTTTTGAAATGATTCATACAACATATAAAAAACTCAAAAAGATGCATGTTAGGTTCAATTTATTTTCTAGTGTTACAAAAAGAGCATGAAATCCTTAGGAATGATCATGCACTAATTGATAGCAATCACATAAAACTATTGGATGAGTTTGATGAATTGAACAAATAATATAAACTATTGAAATCATCCCACACTAAACTTGAAAAGGTTTTTAAAACATTTATGGATGAATTTTATAATAGAGAGCATTACTTGAAAGTTGACAATGCTGTGTTAGAAAATACAAATTCACTTTTTAAAAGCACAATTAAAAGCATATGAGGAAAATAGGATTCCACCCACACTTGAATAATTTTTTAATCTTGATAAGAAACCAAAAAATTTAAAACTTATGAAAAAATAGTTTTACTCACGTAAATTGAAAAAATCTTTTCCTGGAGTTAAATATGTTTTTAATGGAATGATTGGTCATATATCTTACACATGCACTATTCATAGTAAATCATATCTAGTGTGGAGACCAAAGATGCATAAAATAAAGCATATCAAATATGCATCTAGATTAATTTTGTTAAGAGGAAATCTCAAACTTGTTTGGGTTCCCAAGACTAATATTTGATTATCTTGTAGAAATGCTCTAAGAAAAGACCACGTGAGAACATTTGGTACCTAGATAGTGGATATTCGAAGCATATGATTGGAGACACAACATAATTTATATCGTTGTAAGCCAGAAATGGAGGCATAATTATACTTGGAGATTATACCATTAGGAAAGTGGTAGGCTTGTGTATGATTAGAAGCTTGAACTATTTTTTTATTTAGAATGTTTTACTTGTATAAGGCTTAAAGTATAATCTATTGAGTATTAATCAACTGTGTAATAAGGATTATAGTGGAAATTTTTTTCTCACTAGCTGTATAATAAGCCAAAATAGAATTGATATTTTGAATAGAATTAGGATAAATAATGTGTACATGCTTGATTTAAATTGTATTAATTATCCTAATGCTTTTTATCTAGAAACAATTTTTGATGAATCATGGTTATATCATAAGTGACTTTATTACATTAGCATGAAGAACCTTAGGAAAATTACCCAAAAATAACTTATTAGAGAAATACCAAAATTAGGCTTTACTAAGGATCACCTGTGTGATGCATGTCAACTAGGAAAACAGGTGAAGTCCTCCTCCATTCATTCCATTAAGGATCTTAGAACTAGTAAACTATTGGAAATTATTCATATAGATCTATTTGGAATGGTTATCATTGTAAGTCTAGGATGTAAAGTATTTGGATTTGTGACTATTGTTGCTTATGAATTATTATATTTTCTATTGTGATGTTGCTTCTTAAGTTTAGTGCTTTTATATTTCGTTATGATGTTGCCTTGATGATGTGATGTGAGATGTTATGATGAGATGATATATTTTGATAATATGTTTGTATGTGCTCCTGATATTAGTGGAATGGTATGTTAAAAGATTGTATTAATGTGCATTGAATTATATCCCTTGAAATGTTTATGTTTTTGGATAAATCTTTTATAGTTAATCGTTGAAATGGGTTATCAATTACTTTGCTATACAAATTAATTTTCTTATAAAATTTAATCTTTCAAAAAATTTAAATCAAAATTATAACTGAATTTAGATAAAGAAATCAATTTCATGTCCTTTTAGACAAATATATCTAAGCTATAATTATTGTAAGATTGATGTCTTATTTTTTTATTTCTTTTTCAATATGTTTATTTTTGTTATTAATGAAATTTACTTTTTAGATTACTACTATTGGAAAGAAAAAGAATGATAAAAAATTCACAAAGCGGGCACAAATAGAAAAGATGCGCAATGGTTCGCAAAGTAAAAAGAGATAAAATTAGGCCAAATAGAAAAGATGCAAAAAGTGTGCCACAAATATTTCAAAAAGATGTGCAATATCGCCAATTGAAAATTTTTATTGTGTTCTTTCCACTATCATTTAATCTATAATTAAAATCTATCTAATTAACATTCATATACATTATTGACTTTGAATTTAACTAAATTTTATTTCATCATTTTTGTAATAATCATTTTTATTTATTTATCTAGAATAAATAATGACTCTGATTAACTTTTCTTATCTTAGTTATTCTTTGATTTGAAATTTTGAAATTTTTCTTTTTAGCATTATGAAATTAATACTGTATTTGTAATTGGTTTAAAATCCATTTCTCCTTTAACTCTTTTGGTATATCTATAGAAATATTTCATTTCAAGATGTATTTCCTTTTTTGAGGGAGAGTCAGAATATTATTTGATGATTGATATATGTATGTGTATGTATGTAATGTTTTTGTGTGTGTATGTTATGTTTGTTTGTATATGTTTTTGAATGTTTTGAGAGAATGGGTGTATATGTTAGTTTTTTTGTTCGAGTTATTTTTGATTTGGAAAGAGTTCGTATTTTTGTTGGTGTCTTTTTTATTTTTAGGTCAGTTATTTTTTTATCTTCATGGGAATTCCTTGGTATTTAGTTAGTCATTCATTTTGGGGGAGCTAAGGAGAAAAAAATATTTTCAATGTCAACTCAAATAATAATTATTTTTTCATCATCAAAAAGGGGGAGATTGTTACAACTTAGTTTTTATATCATGTGTGTTTTTTATGAATCCAAAATATTATTATATTGACTATTATTTCTCTTAATATATATTAGAAATATTATTTTTGTTGTTAGTGTGTTCTAATATTTCAGAAAAATCTTACTCCAAATAGTTGAAGACTTCAAGTTGATTAGATTAGGGTTTACTATTTTTAAAGTCTATACTTTTTATACTCTTCATGAGTTTGAGGGAGTGTGATTGTAATTGAGTAACCATGCACACACACACATTATGGGAGTGTAAAATTTTGTAAATTTTTTAAACTAATTGTACTGTATAATTTTGAATTGTATGGGATGATTTGGGTTGATTGTTCCTACAAAAAGCAGTTAATCAAGTCATGCCAGAAAAATTTTCTAAGTCTTATTCGTATTGTAAGAATTTAGCTAAATGCATAAACCTTCTAGAGTACAAAATAGATACGTACAAGTTTGTCTGGATAAACTCCTGATTTTTTTTAAACTATTTATATTATATGATCTTAGGTTCATACATAAGAGGTTTAGAGTACAAAATGGTTGCGTATCTTTTCATCCAAATGAAGAGGTAAAATTTTTGAACTATTCGTACTATACGATCATAGGAATGTACAGACGACTTCCATAGTACGAAATGGTTGGGTCCATTTTTTTCCAAATGAAATATGGTTTGATTAAAATAAATCATACTATACGATATGGATTTCATACAATATATTATTCAGAGTATGAAAATGGTTCATATTGAATCGTACTAGATGAATCTGTTTAATTTTGAACTGATTGTACTATACAATGTCAATTCATACACAGGTCAATCATAATACAAAATTGGTTTGTATTGGATCGTACGAGCAAATTTTGAATTATTTGTACATATGATTGTTGATCATACTATACAATCATGGATGGCCAAAATTGAAAATTTTAATTTTCAGGATGGTTTTTTGTGTATTTTATATATAAGGTCCTAAAAACTAACTGTGGATGAATCCTTCTTTATATTTTCTTTTAGAGCAAGTGTGAGAGTATTTTGGGAGAGTGTTTGAGAGAGAGTTCTTGCAAGTAGAAGAGTGTGAATGGTTCACAAGATTACTCAAAGGTGAAAATCTCTTTATAAGTGTGGTAAATCTCTTCCTTAATTTTTTGAAGACGCTCAAGAGAAGATCTTTGGAGAAGATCTGGTTCTTTACCGACACTTAAAAAGTGTGAAAGGACAATTGTTCTCTGTCAACACTTGGAAAAGTGTGAAAGGATGTCAATTCTCTACTGACATTTAGAGAATGTGAAAGGATGATGGTACTCTACCAACACTTGAAGGGGGTGAAAGGTCGACGGTACTCCGTTGACACTTGAGGGTGTAAAAAGATGAGGGTACTCTACCGCACCGGGGATTGGTGGAAGAGAGGATAATTATAAAGACTTCTTTGCCTTGCTATGGGAGAAAAAGTAGAGTCACTTGGTAATAGTGCAATACTTGAAAGGGAGTCTTCATGAAGTTAATTTAGGTCTAGTTGGATCAAACCACAATAAATTTTTATATTATTTATTTTACCGCTATTTTATTTTTCTACACTTTTATATTTTTGTGTTTGAAAAGTTTTTTATTTGGAAAATTTTCTTTGTGCAAAAATTAGAAAATGATTTTCTATAAAAAATTTTAAGAGATTTTTAAAATAACCAATTCACCCCCCCCCCCCCCCCTCTTGATTAGCTTTGAGATAATTGCATTAGGTCTAACAACATATACATACTTTGCAGGGTTGTGCAATGTTCATCACATATAAGAAATCATTTTTCATATTGATCAAATTAATGCACCTAAAATACTTAGCACTGTAGTTATAACATCAAAACATATTTTTATTATCATCAAAGTCACTAGAATATGTTATGAGGCACATAATGCCAACACCAATGAGATCCCATTAAGGAAGGGGATAATAATAAATAATTTTCATATTTTCTCATGCTTAATTTAATAGTGGGATGGTCGATCCTGATCTTAAAATATAGTTGAGCAGCTAGGGAACATGAAAAAAACTATAATAACATGGACATATATTTTTAGGGTTTTGGAATCTTTTGGATAGATATAATTAATGTTGTTAAATGTATGATTAGAATAGAGTACACTTTTTATTCATTCATTAGAATCCCAATAAGCTCGATGGATACTAGGAATTCAAATTTACTCTAACTTAAAATTAAATTTTAATGACCAATTCAACATGCGCATAATTACAAGATAAGTCATAAATATGTGCATTATAATTAAAATTAGTGAAATACCTAATAAGCATTGTAAAAATTCATTTTGCAACCATCCAAAATTTTCTTTTACGATAGGATAAATTGGTGATATATTAAAATTAGTGTTATCCTCATGAGCTTTGGTGTAGGACACTTTGATTTTGATGATAACAAACACATGTTTTTTATTACAAATGTTTTAAATTTAGTGTTGTAGGTCTTCACAAATGATCAAACCAAACCATGGAGGAAGCTGCTTAAAGCTTGGGTGGAGATTGAATTTGGGGTACTTTTTCTTATAAACACTTAATAATGTTTTAAACACAACAAATGGGCTATGGTTAACTAAGGTAATTAATTATTTATTTAACATATTCCCATGCCAAAATTCAAATCCCTCTTTCCTAATATTCTCTCGCTTAAACTTTCATTAAATCTCCTAGCCTTTTTTATTTTTCCCTCATTAATTCCATTCTATTTTATTATGTAACATGATTAAACTAGATCAAATTTCATGTTAATCCTGTCCCTTGATTCAATTACTTCCTTAAAATATTCCTTCTAAGTTCCTTGGTTTACTTAAGGCTAAAAACAATTGAACATCAATTCCTTCTCCTCTTGAACCTCCAGCAACTTAATGGCATCCTTAAGCAATTCTTTCAATTTTCTTGGAGGATCTTTCAGCTCTTTTTAGAATTCTCTTTGAGGAAATTTACTGGGGTGTAGGCTTTACCTTGGATCAAGCTTTGGTGACTTCTTGCTAAAATTTTCTTTATTTGATCATAATATGCTATAAGAGCTTTATAGTTCTTTATTTGGCTTGAGTTTATGTGATTCATAATCTCATCTTTACATCTTATTCACAAATCTAAAGAGAAATAACATGATTGTGATTCTTGGTGCAAATTAGTAATAGTTTTTTATTGAATTTAAATCTAGTTTGAATCATCTTGTGACCTTGTGGGTGAATCTTTTGAAGTGGTTTTGTTTCTATAGAAAATCCATCATATCAGTAATCAAAATTATATTTTTTCCATATTTTATTTATGTCAAAATTTTTTTCAAACATCACAAGTCTTTTTGATGATCGGCTAGTTATGGATTTTCAATTTATATGTTTTGGATCTAGTTTCAATCTATTTATGATTTTACTTAAGATTATTTTTTATTGGTTTTATCGATTTAGAATCATCATCTTATTTGTGATTGAATTCATATTTTCCTATAATTTATAAAGATTAAATTCTATTGGATTATTCTATGTTATTGAGTTAACTAGTGAGATATTCTAGTGAAAATATTTAGAGACTTGTTTTCTTTGTCTTGTGGTTATTTTATTAAATATTTCTATGAGACCTACTTATTATATCTTATATTAGTGACTTAAATCATACACTTTGAAATCCTTTTGATTTTTAAAATATTAATGTTGGTAGGTTCTTTAAGTGGATGCTTGATATATTCTGTATACTAGTTACAAACATCTATATTTAAAAAGTTTCATGAAACTCTTTTTACTCTAATCATTTAAAGATTTGAAATCATTATTATATTATTTTATCATCAAATTTAAAAAAAAATTATAGTAGACATCTTTTCAAAAAATATTTTAATTATATACCATTTTGTGATTTAATGGCTTATTTTGTAACATGGTTTTGCCTTGTATTTGAATCACCTTTGGTTTATCTTATATATTACTCTATCTATCATCTAAGGTGTCTTTAAACTTATTATTCTAAAAATTTAAAATTCTAAAAATAGCACTCGTTGGTCTGAATTTTTTTTTTTGTTAAAACCCTCGGAGGGGCCTACGCGTTAAATAAAAATCAGGTTACAGAGTCATTATGGAAACCATCGGCTCACTACTGCTCAAACGAGCTACAAAATAAAGAGAGAAAAAACCTACGAGCCAATTGTCTCTGCTACAAAAAATTACAAGGTGCCCTAGTAACATTCTAGTGATGCTATAGACAAGCATCCAAAAAAGAAAGATAAAAAGATAAAAATAAAGCGCAATCTTTCTACCAAAAAACTCGACGTCATTCCTAACCAGTTCCATTAGCAAAAAAGAGAAACTACAAGAAAGAAGGCTATACCAAAATAGAATATTAGCAAAAAAACTTATCAAAAGATGGATAAATAAGGAAATAATAGACAAAATGGATCCAAGTGAGGCTAGTTTCAGAATTTAGATCACAAGAGCTCAGAGAACTTTCATTAATACTAGACTCATTAGGAATGTCCACAAGCCACTCAATCCTACCGGAGGGATCAACCAAATCCCTATCAAAAGCATTCGACCAACACTCTTTGGTCTGAATTTTGTGTAATACTAATTGCCTTGACTTAAGTGTAGTTTTAAACTAATCTTGCCATATCTTTGAATTATTTTGAATTTAACTCTTAAATAATATTTTTTGTTCTAAATTGCTGTCATACCAACATATTTTTCAAGAAATTTTTAGCAATATTTATTTAACAAAATAGCATACAATTTTCAAGTACTTATATTGCTTAATTGACCACATCACATAGTCTTCAAAAATTATTTTAAAAGTTGTTTTCTTGCATTTTTCTTTGCAAATAAATTTATAAATGTCATTTCATCATATTTGCACCTTCATATAATAAAAAAATCAATGAACAAACTCATTTTTGTTTTTGTGATTAAAATTTTATTTTTGTGGGACTTGAGAGTAATTTCTTGAAAACTATTTCTTTGTGAGTTCTAAATTGTTACACTTATTTTTACATTTCTTTTGTGACTTGTATTATTAATATGAGGTTCTCACTGTTGTGTGAGGTAGTTTCTTCCGGGTGATAGTAATATACAGTTGTTGTAACCTCTTAGGTTGTTAGTTGAATTCTAATTTGGGGTTGGACTAAGCGTGGAGTAGGCCAGTTTTATATTTGGGCCGAATCACATACAAATTCTTTGTGTTATCTTTATTGTGATTTGTTTTATTTTTTATGTAAGACTCATATCACTAAATTTTCTGCAAAGCAAAGCAAAATTAAATTATTTTTAAAATTACAGCTCTAATTAGTGTACAAGCCAATTCACCCCACACCCCTCTTGAGTTGCCATAGTGTTTCTTAATTAGTACATGACTATGTAAAATAAAAATATGAATCATTAAGGGAATGATACTCATTCATCATTATATTACTTGAGTAGAATGTGTACTTTTTTTTCTAAAGAATGCTAAAATTGCATAGAAAGAGAAAACAAAACCTACATACAAACTACTGAGAGTGAAGAACACTATCACAATCTTCCTTCACCATACTACAAAAGGAAGATGGTAGTTCACTCTCGCAAAACAAATCCCAAAGAAAATCAGAAGAAAGAGCACGATTAGCACAATAATCTGCTAATCTATTACAACTACTATTAACCCAATGAAAAATCACATTATTTACCTTGCTAAGAAACGAAGAATCTTCAATAGCCAATTTTTTTCCATATTCTTCGGTATAATGTGCACTTTGTGAAGAATATCAATAACATTTTTATTGTCACCTTCGACTATAATGCCTTCAACATCATCAAATCTGCCATGTAAAATTTATGTAAGAGCAGAAACAGCTGACAACTCCAACTGGGCAATGTCCCAATGCGTTTTCTTCATTTCGAAAGCTAGTAGGAACCTTCCTTTACAATCCCTTACTACGCCACCAACACCAGCCTCATAATTTCCTTTAAGAGAAGCATCAAGATTAATCTTAATCCAATCGGGGGGGAGGAGGTTGCCATTTATCAAAAGACAACCCAGGGGACTGATTAACAACCAAATTATCCGATTGAACAAAGTGCAAATAATCTTGGCTGATAAAGCTGAGAATAGAAGTAGCAATAAACACATTGCTTTCTTCAGGATTCCCATGCTTAAGCTTGTTCCTGTGGTTCCAAACAAACCAAATAACAGTAAAATACAATTTTACCATCATCATATTACCGTCTTTGAGCCTCTGTAGTCCAGCCATGCAATCATCCCATCCACTGAATACGGGTATCCGAAATCCCTAGCCTCTCAATACATCCAACACCTTCCGAAGTTTACAACAGCTGGATGAAATGTGATTGATGTCTTCATAGACATCACATCCCATTGGACAAAAAGAATCATCAGAAAGCTTCCTCATGAAGAGGAAAGCACCTGTGGGCAAAGCATCCGAGAACAACCGCCAAATAAAAACCTCCAATCTTGCATTTAAACCCAGTTTATAAGCCCAACTGAATGGAACAACACCTTCCAGGTTTTTGTAATTGTCTTCCATAATTAAAGAATATATGGACTTTCCAGACATCTTATATTTCAATTCCATGCAATCCTCATGCAAATAGGGAAAAATCTGTACTCTACAAATAAGATCCAATAGATCTGTCCCAAAGAACATACTGAGTTTCTCGCGATCCCAGCAACCTTCAGTAATGAAGAAATCCAGAGTAACATCATCATCCTCAAAATAACCAACAAACGTTGGCCATTTGATTAGAGACTTGTCCAAAATCCAAATATCCTTCAACACTTTAATTTTAGAACCATCACTAATTCTCCATCTAACATGATCCCTTAGTGCACTCCATCCAGAAATCATGATATTCCAAGTAGAGGAACTACTCCTATGCAACCCATAATTCCACCAATTAACTCCATACTTAGCACTAAGTTGTTTGCTCAAAAGAGAATCTGGTTTATCAATCAACTTCCAAGCAAATTTGGCTCTCATAGCATTCCTCCTTGCCACAGCTGAATGAACATCCCAACCTCCAAACTGTTTTGTCTTACAAATTTGCTCCCAAGCCACATAATGAATCCCCCTTTTACCATCACTTTTATTCCAGATAAAATCTCTACAAATCTTCTCAAATTCCATCAACATCTTCAATGGAATAAGAGAGTGAGTCATGATAAAAACCGAAAGAGAAAGATAAACTGATTTAACCAAAACCAGCCTCAATGCCAATTTAATGCCCAAGTACTCAAACTCATCCACTAATTTAATGCCCATAAATCTGGAAATCTACACCCTCCTCCTGTCCACCGAACTACCACAAACCAAGGAAGATTTGTGGTAATTAATATTTTAACCAGTCCACTTACAATAATTCTCCATAATCTCTATAACCTTCTTCATGACATTCACTTTAGCTTCCAAAAATAGTAATATATCATCAGCAAATAAAAGGTGAGAAATCTTCTGGGCATTAGAAGAGATCCTAATACCCACATCAGTACCCCTGCTACGAAAGGCGTTAGAAAGCAGTTAGGAGCAAAGGATAAAAAAAAATGGTGATAGAGGGCATCCATGACGAAAGTCACTCTTCCCCTCAATCCAACTAGAATTAGAACCATTGATCACAATAGAAAATCTTGGATCTATTATACATTCCATCACCAAATAAACAAACATGGAAGGGAACCCCAATTCTATCATCATTTTCTCCAAAGTAGACCAGCACATATTATCATATGCTTGCTCCATGTCCACTTTGATTGCTAAGAACCCATTACACGCTTTAGAAAATCTCAGTTTGTTATAAACTTCCTGAGCCAGAAGAAGATGGTCTGAGATTGACCTGCCCCTCACAAACGCCACTTGTTCTTCAGAAATAATCCTGGGCATAACTCCCAACATTCTGTTAAGCAAAACTTTAGCAACAATTTTATAAATTGAATTGCATAAACTAATGGGACAGAAAGCACAACTAAGGTGTCTTTCCATTCCTTATTCATAGAACTAGTGTGAAAAAACTACTGCAAAGCTCTAACTACATCCACTCTAATAATGTTCCAAAAAGCTTTGAAAAAGGAATAGGTGATTCCATCAAAGCCCGAAGATCTTTTACTTCCCAGATTCAGAATAACATCTTTGATTTCAGCTTCATCCAAATCCTTATTCAACAAATCCTTATCAATGTCTTGCAAAGAAAGCCACGATTTTGGCCACCCAGCAAAGCTACAATTTCTGGACTTCCACTTCACCTGAAAAAACCACTTGAACACCTCCTCAATCTCTTTCGGATCATCAGTCAGCACCCCATTAGAATCCTTAACTTGAGAAATCCAATTGGCATTTCTCCCAGAATTGGTAAAAGAATGAAAGAATTTGGTATTTGCATCACCATCCTTAATCCACTTCGCTTTTGCCTTTTGCTTCCACCAGGTATTTAGATTATGAAGCACAACATTAAGTTCTTTAACTTTAGCTTTAAGTAACCAAAGCTTCTCCTCAGTCAACCAACCGTGCCTTGATTCTTCTTCTTGCAAAATCAGAATTTCAGCTTTTAATTTGTCTTTCTCCAAAGAGAAATTCTTCAATCTAGCCTTGCTCCAATAAAATAAATCTTTCAAGGTCCTTTTACATTTTTTATTAAGAATCTCCATGTCATCCCCCAAGAAGGGTCTCCTCCACCTACTAGAGACAATATGCTCAGCAGTCTTAAAAGAAAGCCAAGTGTCTTCAAACTTAAAACCACTTCTACCTTACAAACCGACTCAAACATCTTTAGTACAATAAGACAATGGTCCGAAGCAACACTGGCAAGATGTCTAACCAAAGTAATTTGGATTTTGTTGATGGCCAAGGTATTAAGAATACACCTATCAAGTCTTTCCAGAATCCGTCCTCCTCCAGTCTTGTTGTTGCACCAAGTGTACCTAGGTCATTCTCATTCATAAACTTCATCATATCCAAAGAGCCTTGAGTGAATTTAAACCTTCTACCACCCTTCTTATCTTCTTGAGCCAAGATGCAATTAAAATCCCCTCCAACAATAGAAGGAATATCTCTATGGGAAACCTCCTGAACGAACTCCCAAAGATACCTTCTCTTAAGAGTCTCTTTACTAGCATAAATAGTAGAAATCATCCAAACTCCTCTATTGAAGACATTGAGATCACCAATAACACATTGATCTGAAGTTTTTAAAACAGAAAAGGATGCCAAATCTGATCTCCATAGTACCATTATACCACCAGAAAGCCCTTCTAAGGGAAGAAGGAAATAATCCCAACCAAGCCCCATCATCCTTACAAACAAATCTTTATCAATAGAAGAAATTTTAGTTTCTATCAACCCTACAAAGAACACTTTGTAGTCTTTAGTAATTTCCTTTAAATAAAGAGAGACCTCCCTCTTTTTGGCCCCCCTACAGTTCCAGAAGACAATATATTCCATTAAAAAAGTATAGGGGAAGTGCCCCCAACTTTCTTTTTCATACCTCCATCCACATTTCTACCTCTTGAACTGTTTTTAATAGGGCCCAAAGCTCTAAGCTCTTAGCAAGCTTACATTTCACCAGTTCTCCACTAGAAACAATCTCCTTCTCAATTCTCATAACACTTTTACTCCCCTCACATCCCTTGACACATCCAACACCATCAGGACTCCCAGTAATATGAGGAATCCCTTCACTGTTAAAATTCCCACAACATCTAGAACTGGATTTAACGCAAACATCTCCTATTCCATCATCTTCCACCACACTCAACACAGCAAATTTATTCAAAATAGCTTGAATAATAGGGGTATTAACAATAGAAAACATACCATCAATCTCTGGAGGAACCTCAATCGAATCACCAATCTTCAAAGCCGAATTTTCCATACAGACAGAATCCCTTTCAGGAACCATCGCTTCCTCTTCATCGGGTATCTCCCCTTCTTCCAAGTGATTAACTACAGCAACATCTTCCACCTTGTCAAAAGTATCATTACCTTGAGTTACTTTCCCGTCCATTTCATCATGAATTCCAACCGTTCTCATCCACTGTTTTTTAACAGATTTTGGTTTCTCCTTCTGAGCAATAGGTCTTCTATTAATTTTCTTCTTCACCATGATCCAAGGACCATAAGAGGGATCAGTAACCTCTTCATGAACCTTTTCCACCTCCTTAGCTTCCCTAGACTCACCACCATTCATCTCCTTGCCAGAATTTCCAGTAGCCTTCAATCTGCAATCAGTTTTAAGATGCCCCACCATTCCACATCCATAGTAAAGAGTCGATATTTTCTCATACTCAAATCTTTGAAAGAATTTCCCAGAGATGCTTTCAACCCATACTCCTAAAGGAAGACACTGATCCAGCTTAACCCTCACACAAACTCTGGCGAATTCCCTTTTCCCCCACTGAAACATATTACCATCCATCATCAAAGGTTTACCAATGGAAGAAGCAATCCGAGCCACATTCACTTCATCCCAACATTGTAAGGGCAAGTGAGGCATTCTGATCCAAATTGGAGAGGTTAAACCTTTTAAAGAAAGAGTGGAAAATTCTAAAGACCACTTCTCTATCCCCACAATAAAGCCATTGAAAAACCAAGGCCCTCCTAATAAAACACCTTCCATCATCTCATTTGACTCAAACACAAGAACCAGCCCTTCCCCAAAGTTGTAAATTGGAAATTCCCAAACAGTTTCCACTGTCTCCTTATTTCCCAAGCAACTACATGAGGGGGAACCTCCTTTCCAAAAACCTTGATTACCAAAGAGTTCCTGAGCTTATGAGAATTCGAAACCTCCAATTCTTCTACCAATTTCACAGACTTGCCGTCTTCCGAGAAGACCATATAGAAGACAATCTATCACTAACCTTATCCACCAACTTTGTACCAACAGAATCAGAACTTGGTAAGAATTGAACACCTTTGTTAACAGAATTACCAGCATTCGCATTTATCACATGGCCTAAACCAGAGATTGCATTTGAATTGCCGAACCTGTTAACATAAATGTTCATTTCAGAATATGTCGATGCCGGATCAACAGAATTGTGATCTGGAATTTTACTTGCTACCACAGGTGAAACAGTTTCTTCTTCATCAACAATCGCCTTCCCCTTACCTTCGACGAACATAATTTTCTTGGACGAATCCAAACCATTCTCCTTAATCAACAATGGACCCAAGGGACGAACAACAACACCTTCTCCAGACTTCTTATGAAAAACCCCACCCAAATCTTGATCACAAGAATCCACATTAACAACCTTACCATCCTTCAAACCCGAAGAAGATCGGCGACCATCCACCGCCATTGACAATACAGATCCTCTCCCCTTAGCAATACCAATACCTACCGCCGCCAAAGATTGCCGGCGGCCGTCCATAAACACCTAAGAATCCAATTCCACGAAGAACGGAACCAAACCCGGGAAATTTTTTTTTGAAAAAGACGGCTTCTCTCTAGAATCCTGGAGCTTCTCTCTCTAGAATCCAAAACCCAAGAATGTGTACTTATATAGCAGTTTATTAATTGATTAGTGTCACCCATAGGCACATTTACATCTAGTAGTATGAATGATAAATAAATGGTGAGGAAGTAAAGAGCAATGGGATTATGCTCAAGATGAGCATCAATGAGGTTCATGATGTGTGAAGGAGAAAGATGAGATGCAATAACAATGAGATCTCATTAGGGGAAGAGCAATGTTGGGATTCACGAAAAGACCTTGTCGGGGAAGGTTATGGATGAGATTGATGGTGTGCGAAGGAAGAACTAATGGGGTCTAATTAGGGGAGGACATTACAGGAGTCCCGATGAGATCTTATTAGGGAAAGGCATCAAAAGAGTTGCCAATGTTTGTCTGATGAAGAGGAAAATGTTATGGTAATGATAAGTTATCAAAGATTATTCTTTTTTATATTATTTAAAAAATTTGTGTTATAAGAGTAAAAACTAAGTTTTAAGTATTTAATATGTTAATAAGATAATTTTAAGTGTTATGTATGTAATCCCCCAACTAAAAAATTGACTCGAACTAATCATATTTGGTTGGCTTGGTTTAGTTGTTAAAGTATTGATTAATTAGTTGTAATTTTGACTTTCTTTGATTTTTAGTTAATGGTTATATTTTTTGCTTGGTAAAATAGATTTAAAAAATGTCAATTTTTTAAAATATTAAATCACTAAACATATCTATAAAAAATGATATAATGATTATGCTATTTATTGCACATGCTAAAATCATAAAAATGATATATATATATATATATATATTATATATATATATATATATATATATATATATATATATATATATATATATATATATATATATATATATATATATATATATATATATATATATATATATATATATATATATATATATATATATAATCTTCTTACTATTATTTAAGCTAAAAAATCAAACTAAAATGACCTATATAGTATTAAACATAATTACATATTGATTCATAAAAATCGAACTCAAATGAGCATATTAAATTTTTATTAGGTTTAATTTAACAATTAAATTACCATAAATTTAATTTTCTAAATTTCATAATTTAGGCAATAGCTAATCATCCCTATGGACACGCCCTAATGCAAATTGCGCACGCCGTATTACTAATAGCCTTGCAGCGGCATCTGCTGTCCATTCGATCTCCCTACCATTTTTTCGAATACAGTTTAAAACCTAGCTCTTGCACGTCTTTTGCTAGTTCAGGTTCGTACAATACTGCTGGCTGCTGCACTGCTTGTAGGTTTTCTTATCGACGCAGTAGCGGACGGTTTGGACGAGCAGCGGACATTGTGTTGCTTGGGTGTTGATCAGTGAAATGAGTTCGTAGACACTTTGTCTCCGTATGGTGTAGAAGGAGCTAAGGGTCGGAGTAGATGGAGAAAATATCCGCGACATGTGCTATGGAATGGAGTATTGAGCTTGAGATAGGGCTTCGATCGAAGAAGCCGGGCAAGTGATCTCAATTTCCCCTCTTTCCTATTAGATTATTTCTTTTTGTTTGAAGCCTAGGCCTACTTAACGTTGTATTACTGTCATTTGATGGTATTTTATTTTTATTTTTTTCTTTTAGATCTCAATTATAGGCATTTCACTTATTTTAGTGCTGTAAAATTGGCATTTTGCAAAATCTCTCGTTGGTTCAGCACTTTAATATAAATGTACCTTCGTTATTGTAAAAGTTTGGGCAGAGGAAATGATTTTATTGAATTTTGAATCAACAGATGTTAAACATTTGCTTTCAACTTTTAGGCTTTCCTGCCAAGTGCTCACTTTAAGAGTTGATGGTATATCTTCAATGCAATGTGCATTAGGTTGAACGGCAAAAAGTTTTAGATAATTAGCTTTGGCTACACATGATGGGCTGCATAAAAACGTGCAATTAAATTGCCTATTCACGTGAATTAAATCAGTAATCATAGAAATTAAATGTCAGAATTGCTATTCTTCTCTAAATAAACTTAGATGTGATTGTGTTGTGTGAATTTCTTCCCTTAAATAATGGATTGTGAGAGTTTACCTTCACTATAGTTGGATAAAAGACCAATATAAAAAACTATGAAAATGGCCCAAATTTATATAAAGTAAATTTTAGAAAAAATTAATGAATTTTGCAGTTCATGATGGTTTAAGTCCCATTTTTAGATTATTTTGTAATTTATATTGTATTTTAAGTGAATTATATGCATTCAGCATATAATTTTTTTTTTTGCACTTTTAGCAACTAGTTTTTTCTTGATAACTCATTTGTAGAAAATAGCATGGGATTCTTATATTAAGTAATAATGAGTATAAAGAATGAATGCAATGCTTAAATTGTTATTTGGTTGTTTCCTGGCTGGACTAAAGCCAGATCCATGATCAGTACTAATGATTCACTAATAAAGAAAATTCAAAAAATGTTCATGAATTTTTTCTCTCTCACACTCACATACTGGCGCACATTTCTTATTTTCTTGTACCGTTCTAACCATGTGAGATCTTGCTTTTTCTTCCTTGTTTTTCACTATGTAGGTCATCCTATCGAGGCAATAAAACGAATTGGTCATAAACTTCAACAGTGGAGCATGGAACCTAGCATAACCTTGGCAATATCAGATGTATACGATATGGTTCCAGGAGAGGATATATTATTTGCTAGCACAATCATTCTAAGGCTTGCCGATGCTTTTTGCAATGGAGATATTGAAGTAAGAAGGTGCATCTTGAAAGTTTTCCTTGTGGAGTTGCAGCACATCACCAAAAAGGGAAAAAATTATAATGGTATTTTGTCAAGGAAGAGGGTGCCAAATTACTTAGAACTGCTTAAAAGGCTGCTTATTGTGTATGACTCTGGTGATCTTGAAGCGAAGTGCTTGACTTTGCGCATGTTTGGTTGCTGGGCTGGTCTAGCAACGGATAGCTCACATATATGCTTTTTGATACATAAAAGTATGCAATCAAACCATGATTTAGAGGTGAAGCCAATGCCTTCCTAATGAAATTTCCTCTTTAAATGCAATTCATTATATGCTTAAATCTATAAAATTTTGTTAGCATTTGTTCGGTACTCTTGTTTGTTTTTATTTAAGCATGAATCCATCTAGAAACATAATTTGCTCAGTTGCCAGGTGGATCATGTGAGCTCTAGAAGACTATTCTAGTGCTTTGTGAGGAGCTCTTAGCTGGTGGCAAAATTTTACAGATTTAAGCAATGGATTTCAAGGTAAATGCAGGAAAATTGGCTGCATTTACATTGTAGTATTTTTAAAGAATACGTATCTTAAGAAGTTGTTTTTTTTAAACTAAATGAAGCAAATTTATATCAATCAAACAGTCCAATAGTTATTTTACTTGCACTCCCCATTGCAATTAATTTTGACCTAATCGTATAGCTTTGAGTTTAGTTTCATTGCTTTCCTATCAGTTGAGTTATTAGCTTTTCCTTGAATGTATGCAATGTTAGATTGCATGCTTAACTTTTTTTTTTTTTAAAAATAAAGTATTTAGCATTTATTTGGGAAACATGTACTATTATGTACAGGTAAAGGCATCGTTATTTGCTGCTGGTTGCTTTTCTAGATTGTCCGAGGATTTTGCCTGCATTTTTCTGAAAATACTGATTAGTATTATTTCTTCAATAACAAGATCCCCAGATGTAAGGTTAGAGGCGGTTCGTGCTTTGGCTAAACTGCAATGCTCATCAGCTATTACCGAATATGCATACCAGGTATTTCATATCCAAATACCATGATTCTAGAAACTTCAAAAGATTACTTCAAGCATAGATTGTGTTTTGAAAATTCCTTTAAAGCATTTCTGCATAGATTTTTGGAGATAAAGCAACCATGGCAAAATAACCCCTCTGCTTATTTTCTTATTATTTTTTGTATATCCCAAGATATTTAGAATTTACATACAAGCTTCTGTTTGCGCCACTATTTTTTTGAATAATCTTTTCTTTAACTGCATCATTCTCTCTGCTGTGAGAAGTTAGCATCGTTCTCTGCTGTCAGAAAACTTTTCGTTCTCTGGGCAATTAATTCCAATATTCTGGTCAAATTATGTATTAACTGGTAAGGCGGATATATTTTTTGTCACATATATGGCTTTATTAATTCTTTTTGGGCTGCCCAAATTTTATGGCAAGGATATGGTTGGGCTTATGCTTCAACTGAGATTGAATTGCTTATTGGTCTGTTATATGAACTCCACCAAACCTATGATTAGTTGCGAGTATGCTTTATTTGTAGATTTTAAGATTCTGTTGTCATTTTTTTGTTGCATTGCTTACACATAACAGGCTGGTAGAAGAGTGTTGTTGGATTTGCCAGTTGATGATGTCAAAGCTGAGATGTTGTCATCACTCTCAAAGCTTGCTTCAAAGACAACCTTGATATACCTTGATCAGGTATCTTTTGTTGTTTAATGTTGCCATTTTATTTATTTTATATTTTCAACCCTTCTTGACTTCATATACAGTTTGGTTAAAGTTTGCAGATCAAAAGTGATTACCTCCACTTAATTTACACACATTTATGCAACAAATATCATTAAGGTATAGTTTTTTTTGACGGAATTGTACTTTTTGAAGTGATTGGAGTTGAGGTCTCTGGATGTATGAGTGAAGGTGCGAATTGTAGAATCAAATTTTGTCATTTTAAAATGGACAACACCTTTGGGGTGCTTCTAGTTTAAAATGTTGGTACTGTTGTTAGTCATTAAGGAAAAACAATTTACTAAATGATAATCAGTTTAGTTAAATGTGGTTTGTGAACTAAATAAGCTAAAATAAGCCATTTGAATACATCTGAAGTCAGAAGCAAAAATGAATTTGCATTCGAAGGAGGAAAGGTAAAATATGGAGGCCCTACACTAAGGAAGTTTGGAATTAGATTCTCTTATGGGTAAGGTTATAAAAAGTCATTAAAAGATGGCAAGCATAAATGATATATATTAAAGCGCTGATGTCAATGTGAAGGGGTTAAGTAGGTAAATGCATAGAAAGCCTTACTTGACTAGAATGTTTCATTCTATATGAGTTAGCACATGCACCTTTGCTCACTCACAAAAAAGAGCCCAAACCTCGACTTCGAAGTTAAGATTTCATTTTTCTTGAGATAGATTAAAGTTTAATTACCATATTTCCTCTGATGTTTATGTTAGGGTTTATTTTTATCTAGAGTTAAACTTTCTATGGCACGGGCCTCCAATTCAACTAAACACCAAAATCATAATAAATTAAAATCTATATAAAATCATCTTGGTCTGCTCGGGATCTCTAAGAGGTGGTAGCCCATAATTGCTAATTAGATTCTCTGGATGTTATGGCATATGATTTTTTAACGTTGTGAGACTGAGATCATTGATATTCCTGGTATTACTGAATCATAGAATCTTGATCGAGTCTATTTCGATCCCACACAACATTTCCCATTAATTCATATGAACCTCATAATATTAAGCTAAAACTTCAATTATATCAATGTTATTATCCTTAATCGAGAGTGCTCTACTGTGATTGAGAGGGTAATTAACTATGAGGGCTTGTGCTCATTAAAAATTTAGATCTAAAATCTAAATAATTATGGTATAAGCATCGAGAGAAATTGATGCAATCAAGGTGCTATGTCCCTTCAGTTTCTGTTCATTGGCCGCTGGGTTGTCTCTTCGTAGGCCTTGTTTCCCCTTGGGAGCTATCCCTTCGGTTTGGGTTGTTGTCCCTTATGTTTGGGCTACTATCCCCTCGGTTTTTGTGCCCATTGGCTGCTGTTTTGATGCTTCGTTTTTCCCTAGGCTGTTGTCCCTTTGGTCCCTATTTGTTGCAGCATTTGAGGAGTTTCTAGTGGTTGTTTGGGTGATGCTTTAATTACCTTGCATTAAATGCTTTTTCCCTTTTTTCTCCTCTATAAATGGGGCTGTTTGGTGACAGTTTTAGGGAGAATGTGATGATTTTTGGAATATAAAACCTACGGGTTTGTTCTAGCTTGCGAGCTAGCCTCCTTTCCCCTTCCCCTCTATTACTTTATCTCAGTTTTCTACCTCTTCTTCTCTATCCACTGTTCCCGCCCCATTTATATCTTTCTTCTCTTAATTAATATAAATTGTAAGTTGTGTTCTAGTATTTGATATTATATGTATTTGTCTATGTTTATGGTAAGGAAAACTCTTAGTTTGCATTCTTAAATTGTGTAATTTTTTTTTTGTTGCATCAGAAATTTAGTTAATTAAAATTTAATTTAGTTAATTAAAATTTAATCTACTTCATGGAAAATGGAATCCTAACTTAGAAGGTGGGTTTTCTTTCATTTTTTATAAGTAAATAAATTTATGGTGACTCCACTTGGGATAACTTTTTTCTTAATCTATTGATGAGTTACTTTAAAATTCAGTGAATATTGAATGGCTAATGATGCTAATCATCATATAGTTCCATTCTCCCAATGCACATGGTCATTAATGTTGAGCTTGCAATTCTTTTATTGTAAAAGTTCAGGCTTTAAAATCCCAAGTTAACCCAAGCTTTTATAAGTTGCATAATGGGTACTACTAAGACATGACATCTATTATTAACATAATGAAAATGAAGCTCGAGGAGGGATTGATGGTTTGATTCCATTAGGTCATCATTAATGTTCATTATGCTGGAGCTACCATCCATTCGAATGTTGTAAGGTTCATCCTCTAGGCCATCACTAATGAAGCTGCATCACCCAAGAGGTGGGTTGTTATTGAACAAGCTGTGGTTCCGACAACACGGGCTCATCTCTTAATCAAGGGGAGGCGACCTAATGTGGTCATTTTATATAAGCCATGATGCCAATATACTAAGGCTTTTGAGATAACTACTACTGAGATAGCTCCCAAGAGAGCCTCTAAATTGTCAAGACTGTCTACTGCAACTGATCTAGCCCTTGTTGCCAAGAGAAATGCTTATGAGCCTAAAATCAAACTAACCATTGTTGACCTAAAAAAAAAAGAATGATGATGAGACTCCCATAGGACTTACTTTTACCCTTAAGAGGCATAATGTTAAAGTCTCCTCATCCAGTACTAAGATGTTAAGAAAAGCCAAAAGAACGGTTAATGCTCGACTACACGTTGAAAGTCCAGAACTACACTCTGCAATGTAAGAGAAATTGTCACTAATAGTGGCTTATATTCCAACAACTAATGGCTTTGAGCTATTGCGTTGGCTGAAATGGAATAGTTCCAAGGGGATATAAAGAAGTCCTTTCGGGAGACATTTCGATTGATACCAAAGAGACATCAAAAGGAGGAGGAATCAGTTTCCTCCGGATCTATAAAATATTATAGGCTATTAAAGATAGTGTGGTCTTCAAAAGAGACTAAAAAAAACTAGTGATAGAAGCAACTATTCGACCATGATTTACTCCTAGGAGAATAAGATTTTGAGAAAGCCTCATGGTGGGGATCCCAAATGAGTTCTTCTTTATCATGATAACAAAATATATTACCCGCACTCTGAACAAGATCCATATTATGAAAATAAGTTGCTTAGATAATATCATAGCAACACTCCTGGAGAAAACCATGCTTAGAGGTATGATAATAAAAGGAGGGGCTCGGCACATCTTTCTTGAGCGAACATGCTTTTAAAACAGATGTTGGTAAGACTAAGAGGGGTCATAAAACTGATCCAAGGTGGTGGGAATATAGAGATGATAATATGATCTTTTATGTTCAATTTTTTTAAATTCTTTTGAAGAACTTTTATCCATTCTCTTTAGTTGAGAAAATACCCCCTTTTTTACTTTATATTTTTTTATTGTATTGAGGTGTTTTACATGGTTCAAAAGGATTTAGGTAATATGCATTCATTTTGTAATTGGATTTTATAAGAATTGGAGAATTTGTTATTTGAAGGTTATTCTGGCATGTTTACTCAATTTATACATTCCTAGGAAAATGCTCCTTTTAGTAAACGTCCAAAATCAAGGATAGGAATAATTACAAAATTAAGTGCAATATAAATCTAACAATGGACATCCCATCATGCATTTTCTTGACTAATAAAATGAGAGGGAAAATCGCTTGGATTGGTGAGGTGGCGTTGTTTCCCAAGGCACTATTAAAAGCGGTGGTGGGAGCTATCGTCTTGATTACTGTAGCTGACTGGCAGCATGAATAGCTAAACAATTTGCAGAGAGCTGCAGCTTTTAAAGGTTTTGACTGTCTTGCAGTGATGAGGGCTAAACCGGGGGTGACATATGGCTCTCAGTGTGCAGGGAAGAATAGCTTGCAGGAAGCTTCAACTTGTGGTAAAGGGGTTGGCGGTCTTGTAATGTTAAAGGGTGGAATGCTGAAGGGCAGTGGAGGGAATGTGCATTTCTTTAAGATTGAATCTTTAATTAGCATTCATAAAGCTAATCCTAAATGAACTGTCATGTTGGCAGTCTTTTCTATGTTATAGTTCTTTTGAGTTACCTCTGCCATACTTGTCAATTGTTCAGGCTTAAGAATATTTGATTATTTTAACCTAAAATGTGACTTTTTATTGTTTTTAATTAGTTTCTTTGTTCTTAACACTTCGAAGAACTTCTGAGCATGCTTATCACCCTTCTTTTGGGTAAAATAAATGATTTTTTTTATTCTTGTTTTGAAACAGCTTGATTTGTTGCAGTCATTCCTAAACCATGAATATCCCATCCCGTTGAAGGCTAGAGCTTTAAGATGCCTATATTTTCTGCTTGTTGGAGGTTCCTGCCATTTTCCTGTCAGGAAGAATATTCTTTCTGCACTATGCAGTATGTTTGATGACAACAATCTTCCGCTTAGTCTCCAATGTTTATCTTTGCAGATTCTGTGCAAGGTAATATGCCTTGAAATTTTATGCTACTATTTATCTGCTATTTCTATTGACTTTTATTTATTCATTTCATAGATATTCTCTACTAGGCAACTAAATCTACCAGTCTCAGACATTCCTGATTTAGTCAAGGTTCTTGTAGTTGTAAAAAATTCGGATATTCCCATGACAAAGAGACGTCTTGCTCTTAACCTTCTCATAGATATTTTGTGTTCCATGAAGAAAGGTGGGAAAGAACATTATGCTTCTTCTGCAAATTGGCTCTCCAACATTGCCCAACTCCAAGGTAGTTCATTTTCTGGACCGCTGACTTCCAGTGGATGTAGTCTAACACTACTTATCAACAATATTTCTTTTTTGATTATGGATCAAGTGAACTTCCTAGTGAAGGAAATAATTTTCAGTTGTCATAAGGAGGTGAAATGTGTTGAGAATCTGAAGTCTGGCAGTGAATTATTTGTATTGAAGAAAGAACTCAAGAGCATACTTTATCTTATTTTACGCCTTGTTCAAGAGGACTCTTCATCATGTTTGGTTGCTTTTAGTAAATTAAGATGTATTGTGCACTATCTGGTCAGTTTGCTTACTGAGGGTAGAGGTGAAACATGCATAGCTTCTGAGGCAGTTTCACAGAAGGAAACAAATTATGAAACGAATGATATTGTCTTCAGGCCCTTGGAGTCTGATGGAGAGCAAATTACTGTTATTTTAGCGTTTATATTGTGCTTATGCAGGTTTGCAAATGCTTGTATCAGCATTCTTCATGAAACTAACTCAATAACAAGTGAAGTGCGACATATAGTAAAGGATGTTGTTAATTGCATTAAGCTGTCTGAATGTTCGTGTTATTATACATTTGAAGTATTTTGTCTTATAGTTCATTCATTTGTCTTTGATTACGGTTTCAAAGAAGGTAAAGGGAATAAAGTAAAAGTTGGTGATGAAATATGCTGCCCTCATAGTATTTTCTGGTTTCATCAGGAGTGCCTTGCACTTGACTTCACCAAAAAGATACTAAGAAGGGGTAATTACTGGGAAGTTTATAAAGCTGGAAAATACTCTTGTTTACAAGGTCTGTGGTTTGCTGCTACCTTTTCTTTTCGTAAGTTGATAGATGTTGCAAAATCAGGAAATTACTCTAACTGGATTAAAGCTTTGATGCTATATGTTGGCGGTGAAAGTGAAATCAAATTGCTGCTTTTTCCTAGAGCAGGTTTGGAGCTGATTAATAGTTTCCAGTATTCAAGTGATAGCGACCAACCTTTTAGGTACAGTGGAGGAGAAACAAATGCATGTGTTGCTGAGGGTTATGACTGGAATGCTTTTAGAGCAAATCTTTCTAGGGTTTGCGGCAGAATTTCCTCTTCAGAGAAAGTTTTGGAAGCCTCTGCTGATTTCAATGGCGTATTCTTTTTTCAGAGATGGTTTCTTAATCTCAGAGGCAGTTTTCTTCAAATTGTCGTGGAAACTCTTAGTCTTCTGTGTTCTAGTACACTTGCTGAGGACAAATATAAAAATAGCACTAGGCTCAATCCTTTAAATGCAACAAAAGTCACACATGATATGCATGCTCTTGTATGTGCTTTGGCTAGGGTTTCTTTTCGGCTCAATAATTTAGCTAAAGGTTATGATCTTCTGGCTACATCTTTCATGGATATTGATGCAGTAAGTTTTCGAGGCATTTCAAGGCTTGGTTTCATTTGTTCCACACTTGCCTTTTGCACTTCTTTTGCTACCAATGTTTTAAACAGACCTGCTTTCAAAAATATTATATCCTCAAGTGCAACTAACCTTGAAATTTATTCAAATCTAAAGATTGTGCAAGATTTAGTTGAGCGATTGATGGATATTGATTATACAATTGCTAGGAAACTCATGAAGTTTATCTTGGCTAAAGAAGAAATCAAGCATGGATTATACTCCAAAATGAATATACATGGTCCTACCCTATTTGATAATGTTTCTTTATCACTCATACAATCTGCTATAAGTGGTATTCTATGCGTCCAAGTTGATTTAGAGGTGGTTGATGATAAAGAGGATCTAATTGCAATTTTTCTTAGGGGATTGCAACATCTTTTTTGCTTTATTACGAAATGGATGGAGATCCCCTTAATCACTCCCAAATATTTTTTTAGCGTGAGGTATGTGAAGGAAAACACAACTCTAGTTGGACCTTGTTTTATATTTCAACATTTTTTTGGATTTTTACATGCATGCAATGCGAAATTTTCCGTGATTATTACATATCTAACTCCTAATTCTTTGTATTTATGATTTTACATGGCAAGTTTTCTCCTTCCTGTAGAAAGATCTCTTTGTTAACTCAACTAGACATGATTAGGATAATCTTAATATACATGCAAGCATTAAACTATCATTTTAGACTACTTTTTTTCAGTCCCATTCAAAACTATTATAACTAATGTTTTATAACCAATTAAGAGCTGTTGGCGAGTGTTAACTTTTGTGGTTCCTCGGTGTGAGATGTATTACGACTAGAATGGGGGTGATCTTAGGGGTGTCAAAACGGATATTTGGGATTGGTTCAGCTCGAACTAGGAATTGACCCGGGTCCAAATGGGTTGACCCTAACTAGACCCAGTCTTGACCTGATGGGTTAACGGGTTGACCGGACCAGACCCGTTTGTGGGCTCTGAAAATTCGCGCCCCGGCATCCCCTGCATAGGAGAGTTTTAACGATGTTTCGGGTCAAATTTTCAGAAGGCATATTAACTTTGGGATAAAGCACTATCCAAAGATTTCGCCCTCATTTTGTGAGGACTTTATAATATAGTTCTAGGTTTCCCATAGGCGCAAGCACCTATGGTTAATTACCCCTCTGGATCACGAGAGAGCACTTTCAATTAAGGCTAGTCATTAAATAGTTATGAAATACCTAGCATATAGTAGCAATATATGAAATTGGTATTATAAATTTATCATTTTTATACTTAAAGCGAATGGTGTGGGGAATGATGATGAGCCCGATCAAGATCCCATGGTTTCGTCATCCCGGGCCATCGTGGTCCCTAGCTATGATGCACGGACACGGACACGGCGACACGGACACGACACGACACGACACGGACACGGGACACGACAATTTAAAAAAAAATAGGACACGGGTGCGGCGTGGACACGGCATAATAATTTTTTAATATAATATATAAAAATTAAGATGACATTATAGTAAAAATGTCAAGCAATAATAAATCAATTTCATGATAACTTGTTTAGCTTATAAGTTATAACATAAATATGTTTAGTACAAAATGTCTAGTACAAACACAAAAATATAAGCAAAAAATCATTTAATACAACATGAATGTCTAACTACTCAATAGAGGGAATGATAAAATTAGATTCAGATGTTGGTCTTTGGCCTTCAATATCATCATCATTGAATATCATTGCTTCCAACTCTGGTTCATCTAGAGAAAGATTTGCAACCTCCAATAATCCCATATCATCAAGACACTCGAACCCATCTCCAGCAACATCCCACATCTTATTATCACCTGTCATATAAAGTGGGGTTTTCCTTGATAGAAGTCGAAGATTTGTATGCACATAAACTAAATCTTCAGCACGTTGTGGAGTTATTTTATTCCTCTTCATTGATTGAATAAATGAGTATGCAAGGTTTAAAATTGCGTATTCGGGTATTGAGGCGTTTTTCGTTCATGAGGCGAGGCGTAAGCCTCAAGGCGATTTGAGGCGTAAGCCTCAAAATCAAAAAATTGCGTAAACATAAAATAATAAATTTTGTATATACTAATGAGTAAATCAGTAAATAATATATAAAACATAAAAATGCACAAGATAAATAGCAATGACATTAATATATCACATAAGAAGTTAGGAACTCATTAGTCATTAGCATTATCATCACTCATCAGTCATCACTAAGGGGGTCTTCATTTGAATAATCATTATGATGAGCTGCTCTCTCCTCTTCCCCCTCTCCTATAGAGTCCAATATCTCCCAGTCAGCTTCTTTTCCTCATTATTAGTTATCTTCCTCTTCCCTAAATAGTAAAATTTTTTGAACAATATCATAATGAATAATAGTGAATACATTAATAAAAGTTTAAGAAAAGAAAACTATATTATTTATATACCTTTTTTGATTTGTTCTTGAGTTGTGGTGGATGTGGATGCTTTAAGACTATCAAAGAAATCAACATTTAAATCTTCATCTTGTAATTCAGACGGCATAACTTCAATTTCATCATCTACAAACCACTCATCATCAGATGCCACATCATCGCAAAGCAAAGGATCTTCATCATCCATTAATCCTTTTTTCTTCAAATTTCTATCTCTGAGTCTCCTATTATACATAATGTACACCAGTGAGTTCATCCTCAATGTCGACAAGCGATTTCTCCTCTTTGTATGCATTTGGTTGTAGGTACTCCAATTCCTTTCACAGTCAGATGAAGAGCATGTCAAGCCCAAAACTTTCACAGCAAAATGTTGTAATTCTGGAGTCCCATCACCAAATTGAATCCACCACTCAACTGGAGATCATTTGACAATTGTATCTTTTGCTTGTTGTAATCCAAAAAAACCTTCTTTGTTCCTAAAAGGTACCAATTGCAAGTCAGCATTTGATCTTTCAGTTGCATCACTTATTAGACGATTCATGCAATGATATAATCCCAACTTTATTTCAGGGTTTGTAGACTTGTTCTCTGCATATTGATACTGAGGGTTTAGGTAGTAGTCAGCGGCATGCAAGTGTCGGTGAAGCTGTAGTTCCCACCTATCATCAATAATATTCCAAATTTTCCTAAAGCTTCCCTTACTGCCTCCTAAGTTGGAGGCAATCATCTCTTTGGCTTCATCCATAGCATTGTAGATGAAACCCATTGCAGGCTTCTTCTCAGCATCCACCATCCTTAAAACATGAACCAAAGGTCTAGTGGTTGTAATGGCATATAAGACACTTTGCCAAAATCTGTCATTTAAAACAATCTTTCTAATCTCTTTTCCCTCAGCCTTCTTCGCCCAAGCACAACTCAACCACTGTGTAGATGTGAACATAGCCTCTAAAGGTTGTCTGGCATCCAGCATGCTCTCTAAGGTCAAGTATGCGGTGGCAAATCTTGTTGCGGCTGGCCTTAGAATTTCTTTCTTCGAAAACTTTCTCATAAGAGCTAGAATCCAAGAGTGGTTGTAAATAAACTTGGTTATTTTTTTGGCTTTAGTGAGTGCATTTTTATGTTGAGGTAGATCCCCAAGCATCTCAAGAATCAGATCTATGCAATGTGCAGCACATGGAGTCCAATACAAATGTTTCCTCTTCTCCGTAAGTTTATTACCTGCAGTCTTATAAGAACTTGCATTATCTGTCACAATTTGTACAACCAAATGTTCTCCAACCTCATCAACAATGCTATCTAATAATCTAAATATGAACTCAACATCTTTGACCTGGTCAGATGCTTCAATTGACCTTAAAAACACAGTACCATAAGGATTATTAATGAGGATGTTGATCAGACTTCTATGTTTGATATCAGACCACCAATTTGACATAATTGTTACTCCTGTTTGGGCCCAAGTCTTCTTAATTTCTTCAATGCTTTTATCAGTGCTTTCCAACTCCTCCTTCAAAATCCATGTTCTTAAATCATACATAGTTGGAGGTTTAAACCCTCTCCCAAATGCTCCAACTGAACGAATCATGTTGTAATAAGCAGGTGATGTTGCAACATTAAATGGAATTGTATTTTCGTAGAAGAATCTGCCTATATCCTTACACACTCTTCTCCGCGCCTCTCTTGCATTTTCTGGGGCCATCTTCTGTGTAGTAGAAGGCCTATCCTCTGATGTGTCAACCATATAATGATCCATAGGTCCTCTAGCACCCCTAGATGAAATGGGCTTCATAGAAGAAGATGAATCCCTGACGCTGCGCTCACTCCCGTAGTAAGATCCAGCATCAACTCTATCCTCAAATTGCTTCTGTGCAAGATGTTTTGATGTGGTAGACTTATTTATGTATGACTTTATCTCTTCCCTTACAGCATCAGGAACTTTGGAGCATGGAGCAACATTCTTGTGAGAGCCTGAAAGGTGTTCCTTCATCCTAGTCACACCGCCTTTCACAACTTTATCACAATAATTGCATTTCAGATAAACATATGTTTTATCACTTCCTCCTACATCTATCTGAGTGCTATATTTCCATGCTAGATCTTTTCTATGACCTGATGCAACCTTATCCTTATTTTTGACCATCCTGAATGAGAGAAATTTTAGGAAGCAAACGAGTTCTTACTAATCTTTTATATGACCTGATGCAGGTCGGAGGAGACAGCAGCCTCGGAGGCTCGGACAGAAGCGTACGCTGGTCAGACGGAGAAGACAGCAACCCAACTCGCAGTCTCGCAGTAGAAGAAACCTCCAAGCAAATAAGTTTAGGGTTTAATATGCGTGCTGGATGTGTTCAGTATTATATAATGTCGAGCCGTCGATAAAGCAGAACACTGCGTACTCTATGCGTATTTATGCGTATTTTGTGCGTACACTCTACATGCACATTGCGTGTTTTGGAGCAGATGTAATTTAATGTATGATTTTGTATTAATAGTTAATAAAACATGATTTTCTAGGTATTGTTTGAGTACTGGGAGTGTTAATTATTTTATTGTGCGTACATTATGCGTATCTTATGCGTTATATATTGATAAACTATGCGTTCACCATACATTTTTTGTGCGTGGTCTCTGCGTCAACATTGCGTATTTTTAATGAAAGATAAAGTCAAAGAGAAAAAAAGAACATTTAATGTACATCTTTAAATACAAAAAAAAGAACATTTAATGACTATGTACAATATAAAAAATATCAGAACAAATTAAAAGAACATTTATAACAAATATAATTTTACAATAGACCCTAATGTACATCTTCAACAAGACAACAACATCAACTTTCCTACAGGAATTTTGATTGATGTCTTGTCCAATATAAATCACCTTGACAACCAAGCCCTCCATCACTGCGATATTTATCCTCCTCCCATGTTCCTGATGCCAATAACTTGTTAACAGAAACCTGGTCAGGTTAGAGAGGTTTAAGTTTACAAGTTATTGACATCAATTTCATGGGAGGAGGATAAGTATCGCAGTAATGAATGGAAGGCTTGATTGTCAAAGATTATTTATATTGGACAACAGAAGGTAAGATTTTTTACAAGAGAAGCTTGCTTTGACACTTTGCCATAAGGCAAACGTTCCCGCATTATATAGTGAAAAATTTAATGTTGAGCAATAGTAAGTAATAAATTGTAAATAAAGGCTCATAAAAATTCAACCTACCCTATTATCCTCCCAACCATATCTGCCACCCGTCAGTCCACAGCTAACGAAAATTATTATTCATGTCACGGCCCCTCAGTCCATACTTCATACTAAATGTAAGTAATAAAAAATATTTAATAGAATGTGTGCGTGTTTTATGCTTGCTAAATGCGTAATTTATGCGTTTGTTGTGCGTGTTTTAAGCGTATGTTATGCGTAGTGTATGCGTTCGTTGTGCGTACTATGTAAAAACATTTCAAAATCATTTATAAAATTATTTTTTTTTGCTTTAAAACAAATAAGAAATTCAAACACTAATCTTTGAACGAAATTGCCAAACACAAACTTCCATTCCAAACATCATATTCCTTATTCCTCTTCCCTAAATACAATCCAACAAGAGCCATAAACCATTTGTACTTGTTCAAGTATCATGTTCAAGATTAAAAAATGAAATCATACAAATCTAACAAGAGCCATAAACATTATATATTCATATTTCTTCATCATTTTAATGTAAGTAACTTACAAACAAAGATATATATTAATTAAAATATTTAATAGAATTTTATAAATAAAATTTACTGCTTATGTGTGCGTGTATCATGCGTGCGTTATGCGTACTATATGCATTCGTAATGCGTATTTTGCGAGTTCATTATGCGTATTTTATGCGTTCGTTGTGCGTTCTATGTTTAATATGTAATTTTTTACTCAAATCAATATAAATAACATTTATACACAGAATTGAAAGATATATTCAAGTGGTCCCGCATTATATAGAAGAACTATGAATGTTGAGCAATAGTAAGTAATAAAGGCTCATAAAAAATCAACCTACCCTATTATCCTCCCAATCATACCTGTCTAAAGGCTCATAAAATATATAATAGAATTTTGAAAATAAAATTTACTGCTTATGTCTGCGTGTATCATGCATGCGTTATGCGTACTCTAATGCGTTCGTAATACGTATGTTGCGAGTTCATTATGCTTATTTTATGCGTTCGTTGTGCGTATTATATTTAAATAAGCATTTATACACAGAATCAGAATGAAAAACATTTATACACAGAATTAGAATGAAAAACATTTATACACAGAAGCATTTATACACAGAATCAGAATGAAAAACATTTATACACAAAAGCATTTATACACAGAATCAGAATGAAAAACATTTATACACTGAAGCATTTATATACATTACACAGAATGAAAAACTGTTATTTTGACAACGTTTTACAAAATAATTCATATGCAAACTCTGCCCTATACTTTGGTATGTCTTGTTGCCAATTTGTACTATCAGTCCAATCAGTATTGCCTTCAAGAATTATTCTTTCCATATATTTACAGACATACATTCCACAATCAAAAGAGTTTTGCTGTTTTGGTATTCCTTTAATGGTAGAAAGCTTCCATTTTCTGATATCACTATCAAAAGCTCCTTTCGTGTCAGAATATAGGCCTTTAACCTGAAATATACGTAAAGCAAGGATTAGTTCTATAAATTTTTTAAAAATTGAAGAGTTTATGTTCATCTAATGACCTAAGAATCTCACAGACTAACACTTACGATTTTTGGAACAACAAGCCTATGCTCTTTGACGCGGTGGACCAATGAGTCATAAAATTTCCACTTATGTTCTTTCAGCAAACCAACCAGAAGGGTAATGTGATTAGAATCAATGATTGGTTGTAATAAAATGTTGTTTGAAGAAACAGAAAGCTCGGTTATATGGTCGATTTGCAATTTGGACAATTTCTCCCTTCCTTTGTTATCCTGCAAGTGCAAGTGAGTAAATGTAAGAACTAAGAATGGATACAAAGTTACTAATCCAATAGTTAAACTGATAAATTGAATACTAAGTTACTAACCCAATAGATTGGAGAGATGTATAGAAATTTATGGTACTTGTCTGGCATAAGGTTACACTTCTCATGTAAGAGATAGACAAAAATATCTAAATGTTCATTGCCTAAATAACTGTCACTTAATAACTCATCAATCTCAGATCTGCAAATAAGAATGTTAATAACAAACAAAATACTATCGTCCCTACAAAAAAAAAAAGATATTAAATACGCATTTCATAAGCATAACCCACGCATATCATACTCATAACACACGTATATCATACGCATACCACACGCATATAATAAGCACAACTCACGTATATCATACGCATATAACACGCATATCATACGCATATAGATCTTCAAACAAAAATAAAGTTGCAATTTTTTACCTTTTAGAGTACTTTTTCAAACATTCTAGCACAAAATTTCTCTTCTCAGAAGTCAAACACATAAGTCCTCTGTAATTTTCTATTTCAGTTGCATAAACATAAGTTACAGGTTTTATTTGAATGTTATCTACTGGTATTGGTTCATTTGATTTTGTATATGGAACAAGTTGCAGCAACTCTGCTGGGACTGACTCATTTGTTGGGATTGGATCTTTTGGTGGGATTGGATCTTTTGCTGGGATTGGCTCATTTGGTTCATTGGGGCTGTGGGGTTGGATATCTGATCTCTGTCTCTTATTGAAAAATGAAGAGAAGCTAATAGATTTTTTCTGAGGAACTACTTTGCTCTGATCAATGTAATTATTGAGCTTGACCTCAATAACTCCAACTCTCTCAGTAAGATCTTCAAACTTTATGCTCAGTCTGTCTTCAAATTTTCGAAAAAGTTTTGTGCATGTTTCTTGGCAGGATTTCATGATTGTTTCTTGTATAGACTGAAGTGCTTCAGCAGAAAAACTTAAATGTGGTTGCTGAGGAGATTGGTGGGGGTCTTGCTGAGGAGGTGGGGTATGATGGGGAGATTGGGGGTATGATGGGGAGATTGGGGGGGTTGTTTTGATGGGTGGATATGTCATGAGAGGAATCAGGGGGTGTAGGGCAGTCTGGTGGATATTTCTCGATATTAACCATATCCATTTCTTCCTGGTTTACTGCCTGTAGGACATTACAAATCTGACTTTTCCTTATATTAGCAAATAAGTTAGTGATCACCTCTGTAGTATATACAATATCATCAGCCCATCGAAGAAAACGGGGCCTTTTGTCAGAATGCATAGGAGCATGAATAGTAGTATGCTCCAGGAACCAAATCTGCATAAGATGAAAGAAAATTTTAGCACTCACATTGAGCCAATAAAATTTTGAATGAATTTAGCAGTTAGCACTTAGCACTCACAATTAGCAGAGGTACAAAACCGTTGATGTAACCTGCTGGCTTCTTATTTGAAATCTTCGAGGCTGCCTTATTAAACTCTCCAACTAAAAACTCCCTAATAGAACTAGCCCAGTTTATTGACAAAAAAAGATCTGGACTATTTGCTATTCTTTGGATCAACCGAGGGGTTTTGAAGTTAAGTTGAAAAAGTAAATTTGAAAACAAATACATGATAAACGTTCTTAACATAGTCTCCGGGGGGGTTTGCTTGTTCAACTCCATCATGTCATCCCTTATTTCCTTTGATGTAACTGAAGATGTGCTAAGGAATGCCAGGATATTTCTTCTCCTTTATTTGGCAGACCAGTGAGAAGGGCCACTTCATCAGCACTGAAAGGAATGAGTTGACCTTTTATAACAAAGCATTATTTTGAAATGTCCCACCTTGAGATCAGCTCATAAATAAGAGGGACATTTTGCTCAAACCCAGGAAATTCCAAAAACTGTATCATCTTTAAATGTTTCAATGTGTCCTTGAGTTCAGGAGTAATTTGCCGAGCAAAGTTATCACAGGTTGTTCGAAACGAAGAAACATAGCATCTATAGGTAATTGGACGAACATATATCTGAAAATTGTAAAAAATGATAGATTAAAAATAAGTAAATGAGATACGCACAAAACAAGCACAACATACGCATAATATAAGCAACGGTCACGCACAGTGTACGCATAACATACGCATATATTATTTACATCACACGCACATTGCACGAAACATACAGCAAATTATACGCACGCATAAAGTACGCATAGTGTAAGCACTAAGTAAGCAACGTGTACGCATTGTGTATGCACAAAAGATGCATTGAGTACGCACAGCCTACGCATATTTACTCGATGGTTAAAATTTGGTTAGGTTTTATGTTTCAAATCTCAACATAAATTTATCATATAAACCTGAATACAGAGAAAACACGATGGCATCACAGTATCAAACATTTAAAAAGTTTCGAGAAGCCATGCATACGCATAGAATAAGCATAAAATCGGAAGATCTTCAGACCCTTCAACGCGAACGCATAGCATAACCACAAAATACGCAATACGAAATAGAAAACATAGCATTAAGTTACCTTTTTCTTTGGGGGTGACGCCATCTTAGAAGAAACTGAGTGAAGAATGCTTGAAATTCCTCCGGGTGAATGCTTGAAATTCCTCCGGGTGAATGCTTGAAAGTTCGAAAGTTTACTGTAACTTGAAAATCGAAACGTCGACTCCGCCATTCGACCTTTACAAGGGTTTAAATGTTGATGTCACGTCGACATTTCACTAGGCGCGCCACGTCGGCAACTGGGGGTCCGAACTGAAAAAAAATAAATTAGGTTAAATTTTAAAAAGGCGACGCCTTAAATATATGAGGCGAGGCGCGCCTTATGGCGCGCCTCAGTAAACTTGAGGCGTAAGCCTCATAAACTAAACTTATTGCATAGGCTTTGAGGCTTAATTGGTCGAAAATGCGCTGAGGCGCGCCTTTTATTGCGCAATTTTAAACGTTGTGAGTATGTACTCCAATTTCTCTCACAACAGGAAGAGGATGATACTTGACCAAGAAGTTTTATTGCTATTGTTTGAAGAAGCGGTGCTGAAGCTCCATGAATCAACCACCACATTTTTGGATCCATTCTCCATCTATCAACCAAAGATTCTTGATCACCAAAATCTTCTAAATATCCAAAAAACTTTGCAAGTTCTATATTAATTTTTCTTCTCTCCTCATTTGGAAAATATCTTTTCAGGCATATCTTTCTCATATTTGAAACTTCTAAATCTTTTTGTGGTGAGACACGTTGAGGGTCTTCTTGAAGCCATTCTTTACTTGAATACCTTCAAATAATACAAAGCATATAAAATTATATGTTCATTTACCAACAAATTTAAATTAATTTAAAAGATAAATATAAACATACCTTGGATTTAATGAATGAGCCAAACAATGCAAAGGTGTGTTGCTTTTGCTCCATCTATCTTCAAGAATAGTATAGACAATACTCCAAAAACTTGAGTCTTCATCATGTGACTTTCTTTCATGTCTATATATAATTTCTTTCACTTTTGCTAACATAGAATCCCACATCTCATAAATCAAATGTAGACATGATTTATCTGTGTCAACCTCTCTCAACATATCATAAATTGGATCAGTGAAAGCCAAAATGTAGTCTACATTATCCCACCACAAATCATCTAAGACCTTTTCTTTAGCATACCTTGCCTTCCCAACATCATCTTCTTGATAGCAAGACCACTTCTCACTAATCACCATAGATTGAAGAACATTTTTAATTTGTTTGAATCTTCTCAACATGATTATTACAGAGGCAAAACGAGTTTCAGCAACAGCTAGCATTCTCAAGTGGGAGAAATCATTAAACATTGAAAGTCTCATAGAATGGTTCATAATAAAATTTCTGATCAGAACAGCATCATCTGCAACCACTGTTATCCAATGACATTCAGCATAGATGATTTCATTAGCCTCTGTATTCTTTGCTGTACAAATATTTTTTAGAGCAAGATTTAAAGTGTGCACAACACAGGATGTCCAAAATATATGGGGATAAATTTGCTCCACCAATAATCCTGCAACTCTACACACCGGTGCATTATCTGTAATAACCTGCACAACATTTGAAGGCCCAATCATGACTATCACCTCTTTAATCAAATTGGCAATAAAATGTTTATCCTTGTATTCTCCTTCACAATTCACTGCTTTAATGAACATTGGGTAATTCTCTGTAACGGCCATGAAATTAATAAGAGGTCTTCTTTGAGGATCTGTCCAACAATCACACATCAAACTAACACCTTTTTCTTTCCACACTCCTTTTGTTGGTTCAAGCAATGTCTCAATATGTGCTCTTTCTCTTTCCAATAATTTCGATCTTAATGCATTGTAGCCAGGTGGAACATATCCTGCGAGGTTGTTGCATGCAAAAATAAATGCATTTTTATAATGAGGATTACTTGCAAGGTTGAAAGGAAGTCCCGCTGAAAAAAACATCCTTGCTATTTCACCATCCAATTCCTCTCACTGCTGCAAATTAAAAGCCTTCTCTAGAGGACTACTGGCTACTCCTTTTCTTTTCTTTATTTCATATCCTTCACTTCTAAATGATAAAGCTTGATCAACTCTCACAGATGAGGAAGAAGTGTGAGATGAGCCATGAGTAGATGGCAAAGGTACCTCTTTAGGGAGTGTCCTTTGGATCCTAGATTCAGCTTCATCAACTTGTCTGTTCAATTCAATCAACTGCGACGTAGTAATCTTAGGACACATTTTTATTCCATGGCCAGAAATTTTAAGTAGATGTGCCTTCACCCTAGAATAAGATCCTTTGTAGGTGCCACCACAATAATTGCATTTAAATGACACATTCCCTCCTCCTTCAAATGTTTTTTCTAACTTTGTAACATGAATCCATAATGGCTTATCAGTTTCTACAGATGGTTCTTTTGAACCTTCACCTAATCCACTCCCACCAGCAGCCGAGCTCATTTTGCTAACAAACAAATCATGTATATGAATACATCGAATTAAATTGATATGAAGTGAAATAAAAAAATCACAACATGAATAAAATAATATACCGGTCTGCCGGGGGTCCAAGGGGGCGCTGCCCCCTGGCGGGGTTCGACCTGATTTTATTGTAAGAGTAATTTTGAAGTTCTGCTTGATTTTAAAGTTCGTAAGTTGTTTGTACGTGAAAATACCGAGTGGTACCGAGCATGTACCTAGCAGTACCGAGCATGTACCTAGCAGTACCGAGCATGTATCTACCAGTACCGAGCATGTATCTACCAGTACCGAGCATGTACCAAGCAGTACCGAGCAGTATCTACCAGTACCGAGCATGTACCGACCAGTATCGAGCAGTATCTACCAGTACCGAGCATGTACCGATCAGTACCGAGCATGTACCTACCAGTACCGAGCATGTACCTACCAGTACCGAGCATGTACATACCAGTACCGAGCATATACCTAGCAGTACCGAGCATGTACCCAGCAGTACCGAGCATGTACTAAGCAATACCGAGCATGTACCTAGCGATACTGAGCGGTACCGAGCATGTACATTAAGTTTTTCAACAATGAAGAGAAGAAATGACGAAATCGACTTACAGGTTTTGGCTCTCTTGCGCGCAGAAGGTGCTCTGTTTGGCCTTGATTGCGAACTTTGCCTCGAACGACAGCAGAAATAACGCAAGAACGAAGGAATGAGAAAGACGAACTCTGTTTGGCCAAGTAGAAATGACAAAGGAACGGAAGGCGAAGGCAGCGGGCTCCTTTTGGCGTCGACTGCGAGCTCTCACGGTCCGCCCTAGAAGATTTCTTTCGTGGATCGGAAAAATAGGGCTTCTCGTTCGCGGAAAAGGTTAAATAGAACGGACGATTTTATCATTTAATAACCGGACACGCGTGTCGGACACGCGTGTCCGATTTAAATTTTAATGTTTTAAATTCCGACACTCCAATGCCGTGTCGGACACATGTCCATGCCGTGTCCGACGCGTGTCCGTGTCCGACGCGTGTCCGTGTCCGACACGTGTCCGTGTCCGACACGTGTCCGACACTGCATACCCTTTTTAAGAGGTGTGTCGGTGCATCACAGGTCCCTAGTCTACTTAGTTAGAGGAGGTAGTCGACCCAACCTGACAGAATGATTCTTGTCGGCAGTCATTGGTTGCTTCGTCCAAGGGGACCTTGTAGACTTGGGGTGGATGTTTGTTTAAGGAGACAAATTTTAGTCAACCTTAGCTAACAAAAAGCTTTGTGCCTTATTGAGTGCACTCTATGATTCATTACTCAAGGGGCTTTTAACCATTGGAGAACATACGGGTTTTGATCGTAATTGTGATATAGTGGTGCTATTTTGCAATAAAATCACCTGGTCAAAGGGCACATGCCACGTCCCCGCTGATGAGAAATCATTTGAGAATGAATCAAAATGATACATTCAATTAGATATTTATCTCTTTGTGAGCTGATGTTACTCTGAAATTTATCATCCTTAACAAACGTTTGCGGATGATGGATGGATATTTGCTTTTAAGTTTTAAATAATAAATTTCATTTGAATATTGTAAAATTTATCAAGATTTTGTTCCAAATATGATTTAATTTTGAAATTTGTGGGTATTTTAAATGTTTGAGATCCCCTCCGGTTGAGATTAACTTTCAACATGATCATCATCGGGGTGGCATCTCCATAATTGCTTTGATCTTGGAGTCAATTTCGATTCCTCGGTGACGAACAACATACCCTATGAATTTGCTAGAAGAGACCAAAAGCGTATTTAAGAGGGTTCATCTTCAGATCAAACTTTCTAATTATCTCAAATATGATCTTTAGGTCATTTAAGTGATCTTTGCGATATATGCTCTTAACAACAAGGTCATCAACATAAAACTCGACATTCTGATGTATTAACTCATCAAAAATATGCGTCATTGCCCGCTAGTAGGTGGCACCAGCGTTCTTCAGGCCAAAGGGCATGACCGTATAGCAAAAAATGCCGATGGGTGTCTTAAACGATGTATGCTTTTCATTTTCATTTATCTTGTATTCAGCGGTGGGATGCATGCGAGCCAACACTTAAGTAGAAAAATTTGGCCTTTACCTTAGCATAAGTCATATGGATTTAAAGGTGGCAGAATGGCATGGCTTGGTCAGTACATTGGATAAACAAGTATAAGAAATTAGAAACTATAGATAAAAGTTTACATATATAAACACGTTTATATCACTTTTTTTTTTTTTTTAACTTCAGGTAACACATCCCAAATGAGTATTACATTTAGAACTATTTTTTATTGATTTTTTTAAGGCTATGAATTTTAATATTAGCATAACAATAAATTTAATATTAAATTTACACTACTTCCATGACATATTTTGAAATAACTTTTGTTTTCTTAGTTAATTTTGATTTTTTTTATGATTTTTTTTATTTATCCTGCTTCATATGCCGACAAAATTTTTAATTATCGCGCATCGCAATTTACTTGTCCTCATCGCCTCGTATGCTAGCAAATTTTTTATATTTTCGCATGGTAAATTTTATATTTTCACTTATGCAAATATGAAAATAATATTGCAATCATTTCCTGGTATTTTTAACATTCTGTATGCATTGGTGAAGACTGTTTCGCAAATGAATAACCTTCTACTCGTAGTCTGTCAATTTCATCCGCTTTCGCTCAATTTGATTGCGAGAGGTCCCTCTCTGGTTAAATTTGATGCTCTAATCTCATCGACGAAGCTTGTTTAACAAGTGGAGGCCATTTGGATAGTTTTTTGCTAGCGTTGCATCCACTAACACATTGTCGCTCGATTGAGTTGCATACAAACAACTTTTATTTGGTAAATTTGATGTCCTGAATGTATCGATATGATCCATTTTGTAATCGAACAAAGCTTTAATCATTTCATTATGATCGAGGCACTCCGATCTTCGTTCTAAACGATGTCTTACGCGCCACATATGTAGAGGTCAACACCGTTTAACCCAGAATGTGCAGACCAAAGGGAGAGTAAGCAAGTGCTAGCAAAGGGGATGCTAGCGGGCGCTGTGCTGGTAAGCGTGGCCTGTATGGGGTGCAGGCATGGGAGTGGGTGAGGGTGCAGGAGCTGCCACTAGGGAGCAGACGAGGTGCAAGTGTGGGTATGGGTGCGGTCCATTCGGACGCAAGAGCGGGAGCGCAGGATTGAATGCGGTCGCGTGAAGAGCGTGGTAAGTGGGTATGGCAGCTCAAGTGTGGGATTGAGAGAGGGCACGAGCACAGGCCGGCACGAGCGTTGAGTGCCAGCGCAAGATCACCACAGGCTGAACGTAAGCACAGGATCACGGCATGACGAACCTGAACTTGGGTCATTTTTGGGTTGATTTTTGGTTTCAAGTCAACTCGAACTCAACTCAATTTTAGAAATAAGTCGGAAAACAAAAACCCAAATCCGACTCGTTTGGCAAATGGGTTGACCCTAATTCAAATTTTCCCGGTTGAGTTTGGTTGGATTTTGGGTCGTGTTAAATTTTGACACCCCTAGGTGACCTAATGCCAGCGGGTGGTGATAGTTACATAGATTAATGTAATTAGAATTTAGGTATAGTTTTGCTAATAAGACACTAACAATATAGCAGGGTAGTAGCTTTAAAAGAGTATTGGTGGTAAATATGTATGTGTGGCTTGTGAAACGTGTATCTTTTGGATTAGCTGAAGTGATTGATGCATTGAGTTTTCAAATGTTAATTTTAATAGATTTTTCTCTTACTACCTTAGAAAACGTTAAGGTTTTTTTCTTGGGTGGTTTGGTTTGTAATCTAATTGATTTGACAAGTTCTTTCATGCCTATCCATGTTTGTCCCCAAGGCATATCACCCTAAAAAATTGAACTGATTTATAACTCTCTATTGTGTGGAAATGTCTTTTAAGGGACACCTGAGAAAGATTAGTAAGTTCGGTGGTCTTAAATACAGTGAGTAGATAAGTTTTTCTTGTCATGTGATTTCGGAAGGGATTGTTGTTACAGGGAAATTGTGTGCTGAACTAGTTGTTGCGATTTATGACTAAAAAATGTTCTTTCATTGTCTAGTATAATATTGGAGTTAAATAATATCATATTTTCTCCTTAAGAAGGAAATACTTAAAACTCTAGTATTGCAGGCCCCTTGTTACTCTGATTTATTTAAATATACAGATTCTTCCTGGGTTAATGTTTTCATTCTGCAGGCCTTGTATTGGTTCGGAGCTCTACATTTTCCATGCAAACTCTTGCCATAGAGATGAAATAGTTGTTAAATCTGGTGTCCAATTGCCGTTGAATCTTTGCATTCAACTTAAGAATGCATCAAAAAAGAAGTGTGCTAGCATAACTAAGATCTACTGCGTTCTTGCTGTAAGACCAGCTGATCGCTTTACTAATGGAAGTGGAAGGCTAGCCCCTGCACAATGTGTGCTTCAAACTCATAAGGCTGAGGACACGTTATGGTTAAGTGAGATTCTACTGCTTCTCCTCCGAGCCAATAATGTGGAGACAGATAAAGAGCATCAGAATGTGGTTGATGATGGAAGCTTTTTAGCAACTTTGGCATGTTTTGAGCCCAACAAATTGGGGCTGGGATTCTCAACTTGCTTGCTCAATATTTCAGATTTACCTGAGGGTTCTTATCCGATTAAATGGCATAGTTGTTGTGTTGATGATCGTGGATTTTATTGGAATTTGTTATCTTTGAACAATGAATCAGTTTTTACTATAAAGAAGACCTGATGTTGATAATCTGCAGCATCGAGGATTCTCCAATGTCATGCTTCCCTCCTTTTTATATAAGAAATATTCCCCTAGGTATGCCTCTTGGCAGCTCCGACAGCAATCAATTTTAGATTTGTCTTCTCATTCTTAGCTTATCTTTGTATAATTGTATGTGTGTGTGTGAAGAACTTATGCCAGCTGAATTGAGAAAAAACTATTAACTTAGACTTGGTCGGGGCTTTTGCAAAGTCAACTCTCAGCTGTTGTAAAAACTAAAGCTCTTTTGGTGAATGTGGCCTTATTTTTTATCCTTATGGATTGATTTTGTGCAATATATGTATAATTTGGATTTGGGATCCTTTTTAGGCTTGGACATCATACATACCGAACCATGATTAGGCTTCTCATACTTTCTGTCGAGATTGATGAGTGCGAATACAATATGATTGATGAAAATCGATCTTATTCTGGAGGCATTTTCATTTCTCTTTAGAAATAGTTGATGAATTAATTTGGTAGAATACCTTTCTTTGAAGAGGTTGGTAATGTGAAGGGCGTCAAAAAATTTCTTGCATGTTATTAAATACATCATCATGACAAAATGATTGACGAAAATCAATCTTGAATCTACTCCACGTTTGGTTCTCCTTAAGCCCAAGGCCTCAGCCTTGATGTTTCCCTGAGAGATTTGGCATTTGTGGCATAGCTCCACAAGCTGCACACGTGCTACGAAATTCTGGCTAGAGGACTGATTATCTTGCTACTGCATTTATTTATTATTCTAAAAGCATTATCAAGTAGTCATGGGTGTTATTCTACCTAATCTGATAAGAGGACTAGCATCATTCTTTTCATATTATACCTAAAAAAATCTATTTGCTACAAGCAAAATGTCAAACACTTTAAACCTTAGTTAATTTACTGGGTTTATTATGATTTAATTTACTTGGTTTGAAAACTGAGTTGTAATGGTTGAAATCATTGGTTGCATATTCATATTCGAACCCCATGGTTTTTTTTGGTTTGTGGTCATAGGTTTACCAATAGACATCATTTGTATGGGTATCAAATGCTGGAATGAGGTGAGAATGGCAGAGTAGAAACAATGTTGGATCTATATTTATCTGTGGATGATACTCGATCCTGCTAACAAGAAAATTCAAGAGATTGGAACTTCAGAGAATATTTTAAAAGTTATTGAGAGAATGCTAAGGGAAACTTCAAGGAAAAATGCTCTACTAGCTCAATGAGGCTTCAAAGATATTCTTGTTGGATCCAATTGCATTTGTGAGTGATTTCCAATTTTACTAGCTAGCCTACTTGGTAAGCGACTTAACTAGAATTTGTGTGAGAATGAAGAGTGGAGAGGAAGGAATAATTTGCTGAGAACTAAACATTCTAAACAAGCATTGAGTCCTCTATAATCATTCAAAAGATCCAAACGGCTCCTCAGCACCCCTTTTTTAAAATGTTTTGAGGGCTATAACAAATAGTGCAAAACAATAGAAAAAATATAACACTACACAAAATATCTATAGAAAGCTACATGGAATATCCTAAGCATGTGTCATCCTCTGATTGATTGGATGTGGGTGAACTCAGGAGGACCTCAAGGAGTGGTTTATAGGCGAGCTTAGTAATGCCGAGTAGGTTAGGGTTAGTCTGTGGGCGAGCATTGAGATTAAAGATTTTGTGACCAGCAAGCTGGTTGATATTCCCAATGACTTTTATAAGATGTCCCAGGTTGCTTCAAGAGAGAGAGAGAGAGAGAGAGAAATTTTTTATGGGAGGGGAGAGGCATCACGTCAAGTGGTTGCAATGAGTTGAGGATCCCATTAATAAGAACTTTCTTGTAGCTGAGCTTGGTGAGCTTGCATGAGAGTGATCACTCAGGGAGAGAGCGGCTGAAGTAGATGGTGAACAAGGTTTGTGGTGAGTGTTGGCTGTCAAGCTTAATGAGTAATCCCTGATCCACTACTTAAAAGGGTGAGCTCCTTGGTAGGTCCTGTCAAGTAGCGCCTATTGATTACAATGGGCAAGTTCTCCTAAAGGTTTCAGGCAAGTAGCGCCTCTTAAATCATTAGATGAGTTATGGCTATCTTAAATACTTGTGAAGGCATTACGATAATAAATATAGTTCTCTAATTCAATTGACCCTCGATAAATGAGTAGCAAAAGGACAAGTGAACTATAATAAATGCAACTATCAAACATAAGGAAAGTAAATGCAGAGTTACCATCCTAATTTTATTGTAGCCTTAATGATGTATTGGTCTCGTATTAAAAATGGTGGTATAATGCCACTTTCTTTTTAGAAAAAGGATGCTTGCGAAGAGAGAGTTTAACCTTTTCTACTTTGGTGATCTGAGATGATGCAAGTTTTGAGAAAATAAATCTTAAAGGCCTTGAAGAAGTTTAATATGGGTCTCCGAAAGAATTTTGCTTGCAAGGTCATAATGCAAAGAGTACAATCACACTATCCCGTAGGAAAAAACGGTCGTAGACAATTACACTCTACACAAGCAAGCCAATGAGAGTGCAGATGGGATTATATATATGATTAACCATAGAGGATAGTAGATTTCGCCTACATACATCGATAGATAATAATATATATAACCCAAGAATAATGAGATTTTCTCCATTCGATATATCAGCTCGAATGAGGTTTATTTGATGTGAATGTCAGTTTCCCACATGCGCAAACCCTTGTGATTAATTACATTTTAAGCATCGGCCTACGAAAATTCTCGATAAGGACACTACATTATTCTCTCTAAGGGTTTGACGCATACGAAAATTTCCAGTCTCTCATAATCCAAAGGTAGATATGCTCAATTAGGCTAATCAATATGTGTGGGTCATACAACCACTCAACCAATCTAAAGAAGAGAAATTCATGGAAAAAGACAAAAAAGACATTGCACTCAAACATTTCTGAGAGAAAAATAGAGGTGACGTTGATGTAGAACGGGTAGGATGGCAATATCTGACACAGTTCCTTTCAGGAAACCTGAAACAGTTCAGATTTTCCTACCAAAATCTAAGAGGAACTTCAGCAATCCAGCAGCAGGCTCAGCTTCATTAGCCAAAATCTGAGTGAATTCCCAAGAATCTAGGCTTAGGAGCAAAGGGAATTGGGAGGAAAAGTCTGTCTTCAGTCCAGACTTTGTGAAGGGTTGTATGACAAGGAGAGATTTCTTCAACGGTGCTGTAGTAAAAATAGTCCAGCGAAAACTGCTGGACAGCAGTTTGATTTGGTAAAGCAGCAGCTTGGAAGCTTCAAGTTGCTGGAAGAACAATGACAGCTGTTGGAATTCCCTGGCTGAAACCTTCAAAGGCAGAATACTCAATGTCCAACGGAGTTTGGAGAGAGATCAGTGGAGGGAAGTTAGCACACGGGTCAGGGAAGGTTTCGGCCAGCAGGAGAAAGTGAAAGATGGGCTCGATTCCAAATTAGTATAAGGGAATTTGGAAAGATTAAAGACGAGGGAGCTGAGGGAAACTCAGCCAATAGAGGTGGAGGATATTGATTTCTTTCCAAGAGAACAACTAGCAATATGGAAAGAATTCCTGGAGGCCGGCAATAAGAGGATAGGTCTTCAATTTAATTCCCAATTAAAGGGGCTTTCTTTGGGAATTAATAAAGCAGGAAATTATTCAGAGTCGGCTAAGAGATGTAGCTGAATTTTGGAAAAGTTTCCAAATGAAGCTTAACAGGAATTAGGAAATAAATCCTAAGCCTTCTCTATAGGGGCCGACAGCATGCTTGGGTGAAATTTGGGTTTGGTGCCATGTGTGCAAGCTTGCCTAAAATAGTTTTAGACTTAGGAAATTAATTAAGTCACTCTATTTGAATTTGAATTTGAATTCAAATATTGTCAACTTAAGAAACGTTCCTAAAATAGATTCGCTAATTTAGGAAAGATTTCAAGATTCAAAATGTTTTGAATTTGAAATGAGGGATTTGTGGAGGGAAAAATTTTGAGTTAATGAGGGAGTTAATTAGGAGCATTAATTGGCTCTTAATTACGCAAAGGAAAGGAGGAGGGGCTATGGGGGTGGTGATTGGTGGTGGGGATGGCCGGAAGGAGGGGGACGGTGAAGAGGATGAAGATAACGACGAGGAGAAATAAGATGGAACAAACAAAAAAAAAACAAGAGACAAAAAAAAATTAAAGATACAACCGCGAGCCCGGACACATCCTGCGGCTAACGGGTACTACGTTGCCCTTCTCCAAGGGACTTCACGCTACGAGCCCGGACCCATCCTGCGGCTGGTAGACACTCTGACTCCCTCCCATAGGGATTTCACTAACGTTCTTCCCAAAGAACCCAAGTGCAAAGCGCAAAAATTTTTTTATTATAATTCCATCATGCAAATACAAGAGAAGGGGCCTCTATATATAGGCCTCAAGAGAAATTAAAAGACACATTCGCCCCTTGGGCTTACATAAGACAAGAGGGTAAAAAAGGGAAATTGCAAAACTAAATTAAAATACACTTAATAAACGAAAATAAAACAAAGTGATCTCGGTCGTCGATCTTCAGCTCCTCCTCGGATTAGCATGGACGGTTGGATGTCCGCATCAGACGTCATCCATGTGACACGGATAGGTCAAATTTATAGTCTCTAAAGGATAGAGAGCTTACCTACCAATAAGACGTATACAACAATGTGTTAGTATCACCAACAATTGATCCTAATTCTATGAGGGACGTAGTACTATACACCTGGTACTAATGCCCACAACTTAACAAATGCAATGCAATAAGGGTTTACATCTTGTCTGAAAGCAAGCCATATAAAGCCACTTAAATGTATATAAGACATGCTGTCCAGCCTTTATAAAAGATAGATAAGTGGTTGAAATTTTGAAATTTAAGACCGACGTCTAGAGAAATCTCTAAGTAGCCTTGTACTTATGGAGGGTAATATGCATCTAGGTTTAATGCAATTATATTTTAATTTTAGTTCATTTTTAATGCAATACATGTTAATTGAAGTATATAAATCATAAATGTTAAAATTTTTAAAAGGCTTATAAAAATATTTTTTTAAAAAAAATAGGCTTCACCAGGTTCACCTCCTCATCCTCATAGATTGAATTATCTGAACTCTATCAGCAGGCGGGAAAGTGTCTAAAGCAAGGGAAAAAATGTATTATGCATGCGACTCTAGATGGCCTCTAGCTTATTTTTCTATATCATTTATATTTCTATGTTATTTAATTTCTGAAATTTTATTTTTAATTATGAATAGAAGAATTTTATCCCTAAGAGTCTAATGAAATTCAGGCACATGCACATGCAAGAAAGAAACATATAAAAAATATGTCATTTCTACTATGCAAACAGAGTAAATAATCAATCGAAACAAAACATCAAACAATATAAAAAATGTCGAAAGTTTATGTGGCAAGTGCTACTTATTTTACGATCTAAAGTGCAAAAAAGTAAAGATGGTTAGGCTCCATTGAAACCAACCTGGGTTCTACTCCTAGGAAATGACACAAATCTAAAAAATTAGGTATTTTAGTCTTGATATTTATCTTCTTACTCTTATGTGGGCTTCCTTCCTTTAGTCTCTTTGTTGTACATCATTTACTAAGATATCCAAATGAAAAGAAATTTTCTATAAGGACTCTTTTTCCTCTTTGAATCCCTAGTATTTTAAAATATCTTATTTTTAGATTTTCACAATTCTTTTAATTAAATTACATTTCAAAAAGAAGAAAAGACTCTATGCTCCTACACGTTCGTAAGTAATTCATATATAAAACATAATTACATAAATCATAGAATAATCATTTGCTCATTTTTGAGCAATCTGTAAGCTTGGTCATATTTTTTTTATTATTAGAAGGCTAAGCATTCTAAAGCGCATGTAGAAATTTTGTTAGTTTAAATTATTATTAAATTTAGCTTCCTTTTCATAGCCCTACATAAGCATGGAGACCTGCAAAAAATCTGATAAGCATCCAGATTGTTCCTAGCATACGGGTAATTTATCATTCATCACATCACAGAGAGAATATAGTAATTAAAATTATCATCACAAAAATCTAACATAGCAAACTGCAAATTATCCAGCACAGGTTTCATATGCATATCGCCACATCACAGAAACAAAAAGAGAAAAATTAGCTTAACCTAAAGTTAGAAGTCGTGTCTTAACAAATAGATCTAGGTGTATAGTAGGCCATGTGGTTTTAGGTATGTCATATATAGGATAATTTGTTAAGATTGTTTATGATTTTATTTGCTCAATGTCAAAGGAAAATTATAATTTAAGTTTAAGTATAAATATCTTAAGGTTCATTTTAAGGGTTTATTTTAGTGTTTAGTAGTTACTATCTTTGTTGTTTATCGAGGACATGAGGTATATTTCATACTCCTTGGGGCTAAATTAATATATTCATAGGCCCGGGTTACCCATGTAGTAAACAATTAAATTAATGTAGTTGGTTGTAAATTAGGAGTTGATTAATTAATTATAAATGGTTAATTTATTATTTGATTAAATTTATATTGATTATAAGGTTTTGAGTTGTGTTGAACTTTTTAATTAATTATTCACTTTGATTATTAATGGATTATCAATTTTATTTTTGTTAAAAAGATTTTTTAATCCCAAATTACTAATCCTTATCCAATTTTGGGTGTATTTTGAATTAGATGTGTGATTAATTATGAAGGAGTTAATTACTTAATGAATTAAAATTTGAGTTTTATAAGTATTTCATTTTAATATTTTCTAACTTAGATTTGTTCTATTTTGTTTTTAATTCATTTTATAGCTCTTGAATTTAATTTCATTTTTTAATGAATTGTATTGAATTAAAATTTAATTAAGGAGTGATTAATATATTAATTAAATTTTGTTTAAGTTTACATTTAAATTTTGCCTTTTAGTAATTATGTGTGTTAGTTATGATTTGATTGATAACAAAATAAGATTTTTTTTTGTGTTTGATTTGGATTATTACTAATTTTGTTGGAGTTTTTAAGTATTGACTAATTATGATTAAAATCATACTAATGGTACATGCTAATTCTAAGGTGAGATTTCACTAAGTTTTTTATGTTTGAGTATTTTTTTTCTAAATATTGTATGCTTCCTAAGTATAAGTTCTAAGACTCATTCTTAATTTTTGTCCTTAAGTATCACTAATGTTATATGGGATGAAAGTGTTGTTTCTAACTCTTTGGACATAAACGCATATATAAATGAGTTTTTGATTTTATAATAAATAAAAGCAATCTAAAAAAAACCTACTAAATGGACCTAAGGGTAGGGGATCACACAATCAAGAGGCTCCTAAGGGGTTCTAAGTTTTAAAGCAAGCTTACAATACCAGAGGCTTTGACCTGGTGGTTCCGCCTGTTGCGCCTCCATCAAAATTAATGTGGGTAACTGATGCTCGTATCCATTTGTCCAAGATCCTTCATCTAAATAGCTTCTATAGCTCCTTATCCTTACCCTCCCAAGATTCCCTCACAAAACACAGAAAAGAAGGAAAAATTATATTAGAGTATGTTAATATTTAATATGCAAATAAAAAAATAAATACAATTTAATAATAACATATTTTTTTCGAGCTTATACAATAGCCTAGTAATTTGTCCTTTGGGATTTTTATTTTGGAAGCATTCCACAAGTAGAGAGTAGTAGAGAAGGAAATAATACAGGTAGAGAGAGGAAAAAAGAGGGCTATTGCTTACTTTCCAAAACTCTTACTTCCAACAATCACCCAACAAACCCAACTTTCCAACACACCTCGCTCTCCAACTCGCTCTTCCAAATCTTACAAGAACCACTTCAAACCCTTTTCATTCATGTCATGATTATTCGACAAGTTTTATGTTGGCTATCGACTACCTGACACAACCCTCCACTTTTCTCATCCAGGACTTGAGACCGAGCAATAATAGTGTTATACCCTTTTCATTCATGTAAAAAAAAATCTAACATCCTTCTTTCCCAAAAAGAAGAACACACAATACAAGATAATGCAAGATCACTTTCTCCAAAATTCATAATCATAAGTAACTAAAGAAGTGTAAAAAAGATACCTTTAAGTGCTATAAAAGAAGCTTTTGAACAAAAGACAAGACCACCTTTCTATTCTCCACATAGCCACTCTAAAGAGAGCATACATTTTTTAGAATGAAAGAAACTACACAATTTCATGCCAACCGGCAAAAATAACCAATCTAGTAAAAGTTTGAAACTCAATACCTTTTACTAAGATGCAATAATAAGAGAGGTTTGCTGCCATTTGTCTTTCCGACATTTCAAGAAAATACTCCAACAACATGAACAAAATGCATAAAAAAAACTCTTCCAACTTAATACTTATGCCAAATACATTTAGAAAAAGAAAGATATTTTCATGCAACTTCATTCCTTCCAAAATTCAAGAAAACAATCCAAACACCACAATGCAATATTGATTCAAGACATAAGACACATGATTGTTTTCCAACAAGTTTCTAACTCCCATATCATAGGCCATCAATATTCCAAGAGAGCTTTTAACTCAAAATCATAAGTTTGCTTTTGTGCCAAACTTACAATATTTGTCAAAGATTCAAAGCCCATTTCACATTATTGAGAAGAAGAGAGGCAAAATGAAAAGACACGCTTTCTTGAATTAATCAAAAATATATCCAACTTCTTCCCTTTCCAAATTGTAACAAAAATAAAAAAAGGACATACATGTATGAAATGTAGTATGATTATGCAAACCAATCTTCACCGAACATAACCCACCAAATATCCAAAGGAAGGAAACCAATTTACTTAAAAGTTCTTCAAATTACCTCATCAAAATGCTAACAACCAATTTAACATCACAAATTATAGATTCTTTCCAATACCCTTCAAAGAGACACACACAAGGCTTATTGGAGAGTAAAGTTTATCACCTTCATGTATCTCAAAAATGACAAAAAGATGCATTCATGATCTAAATATCACAAGGTAAAACGAGATATTAATAACTCCAACCAACATAAAACTCACATTTGAAACAAATGAAAATTTTCAACACTTCTAGACTTATGCATGCTCACCAAAGATATCTAAATAAACACAATGCTCTCCAAGATTCATTTCCAAGATAGTTTGGAGCATACGAAAGTTAGAGTAGGTGCAAATTCTCCCAATTTGTGACCGACCATACGAACTTTGATATAAATAGGTAAATGTTCCTTTCCATTATGAATAGCGATTGTATGGCCAATCATTGTGGGTATAATGGTAGATGCCCGAGACCAAGTCACTATGATTTCTTTCTCCTCCATCTTATTGAGTTTTTCAATTCTTCCCGCTAAATGATTAGCTATAAAAGGATTTTTTTTTTAGTGAACGTGTCACGACTGATTACTCCTTTTTTCATTTTTTAAATTGGCATTCAGTGAATGAAAATCTGCAACTAGTTCATTTCCAAAATAGTTTGGAGAATAAAACAAGTGAAAATCTGCATCTAAATCATTTCAAAAACACTTTGGAGTGCAAGAAAAATGAAAACCTATAATTGATTTGTTTTCAAAAAAAGTTTGGAGCACAAAATGAATCAAAATCTACAACTGGTTTTTTTCCAAAAAATAGTTTGGAGCACAAAACAATTTAAAATCTGCAACTGGTTTTGTTTCCAAAAAGAAAAAGTTTGGAACCCTCACATCATATGCTATGAAACATGTGGAAGAATCTTTCCAACATAAACTCATAAATTTCATAAAGCACAGGATCTCTATAACCCATCATATCTTTCTAAACAAGTTCAAAAAATGAATTATATATCTATATGAAACTTTAAAATATGAGAATACCACATGGTCATTTATAAAGGAAATGCTATATTCATCACATGATTTGTTACAATATTGAGAAATATCCATAATTTTAATATCTTATTTGGCCACTATTGAACTTCAAGAAAAAAACGTTAACAGGTCTACCATGCATCCTCCCAAACTTTGGTGCTTAAGAAATCAAAATTAGGTAGAAATTTCACTACTTAGTCAAATTCAAGAAAGCAAGTATGAATTAGGATTTTTTTTTAGCAAATTTCTATTTCAAATCCCTCCAAAAACTCAAAACTTCCTTCAAAAAAAAAAATTCTTATTTATAAAAAAGGGAAGGGAAATAACAAAATCTGTTAAATCATCTTGACGAAACATAGGAGCTAAAACAACCCAACCTTTCATTTGATTCACTCACTTCAAGAAAGAAAGTGGATGACAAATCATTTCGACGAACTTTGTTTCGAGTCATGAAGGATCCAAAAAAATAGTGATCATTTATATCATGTACGATCATACAAGTTCTAACCAAAATTTATGAACTCATTAGGAATATAGAATAAATGGGGTGTACACATGCTTGCTCAACATCTTTGCTTAGTTAAGGTGTATAATATTTCCTAATAGACAATACTACAAACACCTTGCATGTGTTTGGTAAGGGATACCATGAATTTGTCCTATCTATGCAATTACATATTTCAAGCTACAAACCATCAATAAATATAATATCCTATAAATTTTATACACAAGGAACTTAATTTCAAACAATAGTGAACATGCCATAAAACCCACTTCGTGAGACTATCTAGTTAAGTTTCTAAGAGGAAACATTCACGAATAGGAGAGTATTCAACCCAAGCAAGTGTAGTAATTTAATCGTAGCAGGAAAGAAACATTTTGCTGAATGATCTCACTTAATAGGCTAACTACTCAACACTGTCATCCGCAGGAGTAATTACTCGAAGAAGATGAAGGAGAAGATGACTAAGAAGAAGAAGAAGAAGAAGAAGAAGAAGAAGAAGAATAGAGAAAGAAGAAGAAGAAGCAGAAGATGAAGAAGAAGAAGAATAGTGGGAAGATGAAGGAGAAGAAAAAGAGGAAGTAAAGGAGGAAGAAGAGGGAGGCGGATACCTACGAGTAGAAGAGGGATTAGGCTAGACAAGGCAACCTCGGGTTGGTATCGGGTTTGAATAGGTTAGGATTCATCGAGGCCGAGTCAGTCGAGAGAGGAAGAGGAGGAGGGGACTTCGATGTCGGCTAGCTCACGAATAGAAAAGGGCGATCAGAGCTGGGGGTTTCCGCCTACTGACTTGCAAATCAAGAGCGAGAGAGAATGTGAGAGTGGGAGAGACTGAATGCTTCAATTCAAATGGGAAGAACTAAGTGTAGGAATGCCTACTCTTATTTTCTGTTAATGTCGAAAGGGGTCCTCTTGCCTTTTGATATCCTGCCCTTTGCTCTCTCGGTTGGAGAGAAAGCATGCCAAAACTAAAAGAGGAAGCCCACCATTCACGGTCTCTCCCTTCAATTTTCCAAACATCACATAAATCGGGTCTATTTTTTTCTTTGTATTTCTACCATTGCTGCTGGAGATCGCGGATATCAAGCCGAAACCTCGGATAAACTAATGAATTGATTCAAGCTATTCAATTAACTTTCTTAATATGGAATTTGGATTTAAATTAGTACAAAAGTGGGTTGGAGTTTAATTGAAATTAATTTAATTCAATTAGTCTGAGATTGAGTTCAGATTGAACAAAATTCAAGCCTATTTGAGTTGATATAGGTCTTAATAGGTTCGATCATATTAATTTGATGAAATTTAAAGTCAAATTGATGTCAATTTCACTCGACTCAGGCTTGACGAGGGCCAATCGACTGGATCGAACATGCTCGAGGGTGAATCAAGATAAAAATGAGGTCAACAAATGGACCCCCAATAGGTGCGATGAACGATAAGTGAATCGTACGTGTTGATGTTGACCTCCCTATCCTAGGAAGATGCAACCCTATAATCAACTAATGAGACTCAAGAAACATTCAATCACACAACAATCATCAGATCAAGCAATAAATTTTTCACCATGCAATGATTATATAATCATACAATGATCATGTAATCAACGAACCATACGATCATGCAATCACGCAGTAATACATAATCATGCTAAAAATATGCAATCATGCGATATTCGTACAATCATGTAATGATCATCTAATTATATAATGAATATTGAATTACACCATAAGCAAATGATCATGCGATAATCACACAACAATCACATAACTATGCAATGATCACCTGATCACAAAATAATTATCCAATCCTACGATGGTCACATAATAATGTAACTATCATCTAACCATACAATTATTACACGATTACACAACAAACTCAAATATGCAGTAATCACTCAATCATGCAATGAGCAATTCAATATGTAATGATCACCTCACGATCACACTATCATGTAATGACCACGCACTCATTTAATCAATCACTCGGTCATACAATGATCACATAGCCATACTGGCATGACAGGAAAAATTGGGTAAAGAAATCCAGCATTCACCTGATCATATCGAAACAACGAATGAGAGGGGCTTGACACAATACTTACTTAACCATATCAAAACTGTGAGAGAGAGCCAAGGAAAGAAGATTGACTATCTGCTTGTCTAGGTTCAAATAGTATAATAAAAGAAGAAGAAAGGGATCTCATGCTCATGTGAGCAAATCGAAATAATAACATAAAGAACTAAAGAAGACTCAATGATCACTTGGAACATATGCCCATAGTGATGTGAGGAGAAAGGGGTTCAACAACCACCTGACTGAATCAAAATAGTGAGGAATAACAAACAAAGAAGGGAAATGAAGAAGAACAAACAATGAAAATATGAAAGGAAATCCTCTATCTGTCTGATAAAAAATTAAAACAACAGAATAGAGAAAGGAAACGGAGTCCCACATTCACCTTTCCATATTCAAAATATTGAATGGGGACGACTTGCTACCCTTTTGACCATATTCACAACAGCGAGGAAAAGAGTTGCAAGAAAAGGAGTTTAATATTCGCCTAACCGCATCGCAACGATGAATGAGAATAGCTCAATATCCACATGACCATATTCGTAATAACGAATAAAGAGTCCCCCAAGGTCTAATGTTCGCCTGATCATATTTGCATTGGTGGGACAAAAGAGGAAAAGTATCCAACAATCACTTGACCATATTCACAACACTGAATTAGGATGACCTAATGTTCGCTTGACCATATTTGCAATAACGAGACAAAGGGTCAAAGAAAGGTGGTTCAATATTTACCTGATCATATTTGTAATAGAGAATGAGAACTGTTCAATATCCGCCTGACCATATTTGCAACAACTGGATTAAAGAAGAAAGATTCTAACATTCACCTGACCATATTCAAAATGGCAAATGAGGATGACTCAATGTTTGCCTAACCATATTCTTAATGGTGAGACATGGAGTTACTAAAAAATTCAACAACTTGAAACATAAACTAAAAAGAGGGGGATGAAGAGGTGATGAAGTATGCCTCCTATGGACTCTATTGGGAACCTGACTGAAAAAGGGGAGTTTAATATTCGTCTGATCATATTTGCAATAGCGAATGAGAATAGCTCAATATCCCTCTACCATATTCGCAACAACGAATAAAAAGCTTCCCCAACATCTAAAATTCACATAACCATATTTGCAACAACGAGATAATAGAGGAAAGAATCTTATATTCAACTGATCATATTCAAAATTGTGACTGAGAATGACTCAATATTCATCTGATCATATTCACAACAGTGAGACAATGGATCAAAAGAAAGGGAGTTTAACATTCCCGTAATCATATTCATAATGGCGAATAAGAACATCTCAATATCCACCTGATCATATTTATAACTATGAATAAAGAGTTTCCCCAAAGACTAATGTCCGCCTAACCATATTTGCAATGACAAACCAAAAGAAAAAAAATGGCCCAATATTCACTTGATCATATTCACAGTAGTGAGACAATCGGTCAAAATAAAGGGAGTTTAACATTCTCTTGACGATATTCACAATGACAAATAAGAACAGTTCAATATCCAATTTGATCATATTTATAACTTTGATAAAGAGTTTCCCCAAAGACTATATCCGCCTGACCATATTCATAATGGCCAGACAAAAGAAAAAAAAGGCCCAACATTCACCTGATCATATTTAAGATGATAAATGAGGATGACTCAATGTTCACCTGACCATATTTATAACAGCGAGATAAAGAGTCAAAGCTACCTCAATAACCACTCAATACACACATGCATAATGATGTGAGGGAAAAAAGAAGTGAAAAGAGATTTCCTACATACAAGAATCCACAGAAAGTGTACTACATGGGCTTCTTTGTAGACAAGCACTGTTATGAAGAGAATATAAATATTCTCCTGCGAAGTCAAAGAGAAGCTACCATGCCTTCAAGTAAAAGAAAGAACATGACTGCTCAACATCATATAAAAGTTTAATGAACAAATCCCATCGGATAATGTAAAGGGGAAAAATCCCAAGTGATTTTCTATCTAAGAAATCTCAAGCTTACATTTTAGTTATCACACAATAGGGGACAAATCGTCGTGGCCATGAGTATCGAAACATAAGCTGAATTCCTTAAGAAAAATTGAAACTATATACCATAAATAACTGAATGATGTATATTTCTCTAAACAGGAAGAAATATATAAGCAGCATAGTCAAAAAGTTATCTCATACTAGATGGGATACAACTAAAGTAGTGAGGGGACATAGTCATCATTGAGAATAAAAGCTTTGATTAAATTTAACAATCACTGAAGAACCACAATGAGAATACACATACTAAATAATGGAACCCAGTGGAAAGTGTAAGTGACATTGACACACCCGAAAAGATCACTCTTGCAACTAAGAGCAAGATCTCAATGGTAGACTATGTCGCTAAGGAGATAAGAGACCGATTTTTTACTAGAAAATCAAAATTTATTAAGAGATAATGTTAGCATCTAAAATAAGATTACCACATCAATTACAGTGAGAACATCACTCCCGGTATAAGACAAGCTATAATAGAAAATGAGTGCAGGGTCATCTCCTAAGCAATCACAAAGATGCTTTAAGGAGAGAAAAAAATGAGTTTTTTTTTTTTTTAAGAACTCGGGCTCTTGAAGCGTAGAACCGAGTTCCACCTGTGACAAGGGCAATCGATTTTACTCAACTGAGAGCTTACCTATCTTTTATCATCACCATATTTTTGTGTAAATATATTTTTTATCATACTATCAAAGAAAACACATGATAGAAGAAATGTTTACCATAACCATGAGTTATTCTCAGCATGAAATACGAATATTTTTCTTATCAATTAGACCAATATTTTATTAAATGCATTAACCAAGCCATTAGCTCTAGCATAGTAAATAAAGGAATAATACCAATTGATATTATGGAGATGGGTAAATCTAGCAATTTTGATGATTCTAAATGATGAGTCGTTGTTGGAGATTATATGGTGCTATTGACCTCATTTTTGTATGAGGTCATTATAACCCCTTTTTGGACTCTAGACCCTAGGATTTCTTAGACCCTAAATTCCTCCTAGATCCTAGGATAAATCCATATTTATATCAATTCAAATCAATTCAAGTTTCAAACACAGTCAAACTTTAACCCAATCTAGCTCAAAACCCATGCTCCAGTTTAAGCCCTGATTCAGCCTTCAAATTAATATCAAACCTAATTTAGGATCTATCCAATCATTAGTAATCATTCAATTAATTACAAATGATTAGGATAATTCAAACTTAAACTTTAAAACCTAAAACCTAGTTTAAATCTAGAATTTCAAATGAAAATTCAAGGATAAAAGGTTAAGTCCTGAAAGCCTTTTGCATTGAATTTTCAAATACTTCAAAACCCAGTCAACTGACCTCTGATTCAAAGTCTATTAATTACACATTGATAGGACATGTCTCTAGAGGCAACCTTCCAAATTTGAACCCATTCTGAGGTCTCTAATTATAGAAATTGAATTGAAATATAAAGGCTTTAAATCTTTCAAATATTTATAGCCTATACCACTAGACTTGCCACCCAGTGAATTTTGACCTTGGACCTTTATTCAAATCCTTCAATCACTTCCAAAACCTTAATCCTGACTTATTGAATATTAAACTGTATTTTGGTGGACCCATTTCGACCCTTAATCCTGACTCATTTCGACCTCCAGCACATCCTTCGCACCTCTGTGATTCCCAAAGCCGGCAACCGTGTCCATATCACTCCCCTTCTGTCACTCACCACTTTTTACATAATGGCCAATCATGAATTCAATGTAATCAACCTGATCTTTCGATCACTACATCGAACATTTGACTACAATTTGAGATCCAAGTCATAGAAGGAAGCCTAATCTTACTGTAGGAAACATTATTGCATATGTTCTAGAATCCAAATATAACCTTCAATATCTTGCTCCTCCCAGCCTTCAGCCACCCTTCTACTCAAATAGTTCCTTCAATGTCCTTCATAGTACTCTTCTCCACCCTGGGAATGAGGAAGCTCAGGGGGTCGAGGAGGAGGAGGCTCCCGCTCCTCAACCTGCACCTGTTCCTCTCCGCTTGCACTCTCAGCTGGATCAGTTAGTGGAGAGATTTGATCAGTGGGAAGCCTGCTTTGAGGCCTACATTGTTGCATAGGAGCAGCAATATACTAAGGACATTGACTAGTTACTTTTCACCACCACCACCTCCGTCTAATGATAAGGGTCCCTCATTGCTTTAGTTTTCTTTGTTATGCTATATTTATGTAGTTTGTTCTTTCTTATGGTTATTTTAGTTTCTTTCTATCTTTTAGTTTTCTCCTCCTTTTTGTGATATCAAAAGGGGGAGTAGTCTAATGTATCTTATAATTTGATTTTAGAACTTAGTGAACTATTTTTTTCGTCACACTATTTTTATTAAAATGCCATAAACTACTTGAATTTTTCTGATTGTGTTTGCCATCATCAAAAAGGGGGAGATTATTATGAATTTGAGATTATGGATTAGATTTTTTATGATAGCAAATATTCATATTTTTCTACGACTGCCTTGCCTACTAACTTTTCAGGTCCACATGATCGAATGCAACCCAAGCAGCTCAAGATTGGGTAGATTAGGTTGAAGTCTGTAATTTTTTCTTTATTGAGTCAATTATAAAAGTGGTTCCTGATGCTAAGAAACCTTGCACACACACACTTGAAGGATTTTCTGTGTTTTTCTATTTTGAGTACATTGGCCTTGACGATGTTCATATCGGCCTGGACGATCCAACTAAAAATAAAAACCCTAATTAGGGCATCCTGGTTAAGGCAGTCATAATTAAGCACATTGTCCTGGATAATCCTTGTATCAGCTAGGACGATAAGCTCAAATCAGAAAGAATCAGCCGCCATGATCAATTTAGGTATTCTTTATTTTAGGACATCGGTCAGGATGATCTCAACATCGGCCTAGTTGATGCAGCATAATTATGCCTAAATTAATCTAGTAATTATGGAAAGAAATTAAGGCTAATTGATACGATCACATCGGCCAGGCTGATCGCAAGATCATTCAGGATGATGCCTGGACGATTGACATTGGCCAGACTCTATTTAGGATGATTGTACTCGCATTTTAACTAATCAGCAGGACGATATTGTATCGACCTGGATGATATAACTAATTTTCTTATGATCGTCCTAAATCATCCCAGCTGATTAAGCTTATTTTGTACTGATCGGACAGGAAGATATTCTTTTCGTCCTGGACGATATTCCTATCATCCTGAACAATAGTATCAGTTCTTGAAATTCTATTTAAAGGACCTAAATTTTCTCATGCAAAAAGACCTCTAGCTGTTGTCTTGACCTGAGAGAGCCAAGAGGAGAGGGAGAGAGATGGAGGAACTTGTGAGGGAGAGTTTATGAGAGGGATTCACAAAGGTTGCTCCAAGCAAGGTTCCAAGGCGTCTTCTCCAGTCTTCGTCCTTCATCCTTGGGGGTTCAAAAGAGGTAAGCTTCAGCAATTGGTCGAGGTTCTCTACCTGCTTTAGGAGGAAGCAAAAGGAGTTGGGTTCTCTGCCTACTTCAGAAGGAAGCAAAAGGAGTTGGGTTCTCTGCCTGCTTCAGGGGGAAGCAAAAGGGGTTGGGTTCTCTGCCTCGCCAGGGTTGGCGAAAAGGAGTTTTTGTGAGGGCATCTCCGCCTTGCTGTGGGAGCAAAAGAAGAGTCACTTAGTTAGTGCAATAGGCGAAGGGTGCCTCCGAGGAGTTGACGTAGGTCAAGGTTTGACTGAACCACTATGAATCCGGTGTGATCCTTCTTTGTTTTATTTTTGTATTTATTTTTTCGCACTTTGATTTTTGTGGTGATTTTGGTTTTAAGTTTTGTTCTTTAATTGTAAGAAATTTTTTTAAAACACCAATTCACCCCCCTCTTGGTTAGCCTCAAGCTAGTTCTTAAGGGCTTAACATCCCTAACAAACTTTCAAACAAAACTTGTAAATATGTATTTGGGCTTAGGATAACCATAAGACATCCCATACAATTATAGTTAAAATAAGCCTTAGATATATTATAGGCACTCAAAAGTTAATTATATGGTATATCAAGAATAGATTTGCATTTTAATTAGTTGGAGACTTAGATTCAAATTTTATAGGATGTAAAGTGGATAGGATAAACACTTCAGGAACTTGGCAATTTATAAAGCAATCCTTAATTTTTTAGTCCAATTAAAAGCAAAGTGCAGAAGCTTAGTATATAGTTATAGGAAGTTGCATTTCCCAAGCCCTTTGGTTGAAGTAAGAGCTTCTTGATTTTGAATTATATGTGGACACCATCCTCACCATGTGTAATAATATGAGTGCGATCTATATCATTAAGAATTCAATTTAGCTTTCGCACACTAAACACATTGATGTGAGACACCATTTTATTAGTGTGAGAAAATAAAATCTCAAACTTTCTTTAAAATATAACTTTTTATTTTAAAATACAAATTATGAATGATTTATTTATTTAATAAATTTATTATAAAATAAATCTATTTTATTTAAATAAAGAAAGAAAAGGAGGGAGAGAGGGAAGAATTTTAAAATAATTTTAAAATAAAATATATTTTTATTTAAATATAGAAAATAATTTGCTTTGCTTATATTTTGAATATTCTCCTTCGATTGAATCCGTATACTCGGATATTAGACTGCCTCGAAAGGCAGACTGATATCCTTCTATCGATTCTAAAGAAAGAGAATGACGATTCATTTTCCTAATCAGGTAGGGCATAAGGAGCATACAAATCATCCGAAAGGATAATTAATATCTTCCCTATTTACCTAATTAGATTAGTGAATTGTTGATTCATTCCTAAAATCAAGCATACAGATGATATTTGATACACTTACGAAAGTAAATCAGATACTTATCTATTTCTTGATTGTAAGAAATGAATCTAAACAAAAAATATATATGTAGCAGGATTTTCTTTTAAAAATAAGACTTTTTATTTTCTCACACGATTCGCTTTATTTATATTTAAAATATCCTTTCCCGATTAAATCTATATAGTTGGATATTATACTACTCCAAAGGGTAGACTAATATCCTTCTATTGATTTTAAAGAGAGAAATAGTACAATTCATTCTCCTAATCAGGTGTAATATAGAGAATATTCAAATCATCCTAAAGGGATGACGAGTACATTCTCTAATCGACCCGATTAGATTAATGAATTGTAAATTTATTTCTATCATCAATTATAGAAGACATTTGATTTGTTTATGAAAACAAATCAACTATCTATCTATTTCTTAATTATAGAAATAACTCCTAAATGTGAATAAAACCTAATCTACGTCCACAGATCTTTCTCCCACCTCAGAAAAGAACTAAGGTAGGGTTTAGATTATTCTGGGATCTAGACTTCCTACAGGGGTAAGCCCCTATAGTTAATTACATCTCATAAGAGAACACTCTCGATTTAAATGAAGACTAAATGATTTCCAAAATTATATATATATTTAATTAAATATTCGGGTATAATTAAATTTTCATGATCAGACTTTAGATTATAGAGTTATTATTTGACTTGAAAAGAATTAGAATTGATTAGAAAGAATGTGCAGAGAGAAGTGTATACGATCTAGACTTACCACCTACCTAGAGTGGGCTGCCAGCTAATAATCCTAATCACAACAATTCGCCGATGATGCAAGATTTTAAGATGGCTCTATCCTAGGAATCAAGGAATTACTAAGGAATCTAAAAACAAATGCAATGGAATATGCTTACAAAAAACCAAAAATCTACTCGTATGCGGATGATGTATGAAATAATTATATATAAAAGAGCTGATTTTATTAATATAAAATTTTCAGAGTACATCCCAGGGTCTGCAGGAAAGTAAAGGTGGCCAGGCTCCCCCGACAACAAACATGGGTTCTAAGCCTATAGAAAAGTAGAATTAAATACAACTGCTTATAGTCTTCAGGCTCCGTGTCTTCTATGGAATTCCAAAAAGGAACATCCTCCTGAAGGAGAATAATACTTTTTGGAGCCCCATTTGTATATATATATAAGCAGTTATTTTTTAATTCTTTTACAGACTCTAGACACTTTACAGACTCAATCTATATACAACAAATCTAGGAAATAAAAAGCTTTACATTTCTTTTTAATACATCAGATCCTAAGAACATTCTAATTTGCAGGTAAGTAAAAGCAGGAAAAGTAGAGCAGTTATGTAATTATGCATGCTATAAGTGCGTTGTGTACAGTTATAAATGCATGAAAGTAAAGATAGAAAAGTAAAGTACACGACCCTCGCTTTATTCACTCCGCACTCTGGTGTACAGACAGAAAAGTAGATATGCATGCTTATGTAGTACAGAAAAGTAAACAATCACACATAGGTGCCCTCTAGACAAGACACCCGCAAACAAACCACCGGCCTAGCCTAGGCTAAAGTTGGTAGTCCTAGCAAGCATCTAAGTGTGTGAAAGAGGTCGTGTGGCTTGGATAGGTCATATAGGAATTATTGTTCAAATTGTATGTATTATTAGAGTTTATTTATTTAGATGTTAAATGGGAATTTAATTGAAATTTAAGTAGAGTGTATTTGAATTTTGAATTATTCCAATTTTAGAAGTTAAAGTTGTTTTATTTAGTTATAAAGAATTTATAGATTGATAATTCTCTAAGTGCAGGAAATTATCAATTTATAAGTCCTAGGACTTTCAAAATGTACACTCGTCTTATAAAGAAGATAAATGTTCATTTTGAGAGTCCCTAAAATTTTATTAGAGAGAGAGAAAGGGACCTTATTAATGCAATACCACGTGCTCTCCCGAAGGAATCTAACACGTCGTATAAGGTCGGTGTATTATTAATTTGTTTGAAAATCTCCAAATCCAAATGAATTAATGCCTTCCTAAAAGAAGTCGTGCACAACCTATAGGAGATCTTTTTGTTATTTAAATGTTTTAAAGGTCTTTTCAAATCATAATATCTAAAGTCCTCCGAAAGGAATCAAACTTTAGGCATGGAAGACCCGAATTCGTTTAATCTAAATCAATTATCAAATTTGATTGATTAAGATAAATCTTAATCAATCAAATTATCTAATAAATTTAAGTTAAAGGAATATAGAATTAAATTAAATAATTAATAGATTTTAATTAATAGAATTCAGAAATTATTAAGAATTAAAGGTTTATTAAATTATTAATGATTTGAGATCGACTTAGAGATTTAATTTTAATGTTGGTTGGATATCACCTTTGTTTCACATCGAGGCCATGAAGTTTATTTCACCTTCATTGGGGCTATGCTGATAGTCTCGTAGGCCTGGGTTACCCAATGGTACCCGATATAATTAAGTAGCTTAAGTTGGTTAAGAATTAAAAGTTAATGGATTTTATTCAAAAGAAGTTTGATTTCTGATTTTAAGAGTTAGTTAAGCATTTCTGGAGTTTTAAAACAATTTTGAATTTTTTAAGAATTTTTGGAATATTTTAATCATTTAATTAAGGGGTCCAAAATTGACTTTTTAATCAAGGTTAAATTCTTGAAATTTAGCATTTTATTAAAATATTAGACTTTAAGATAATCAGTTAGAAGGTAAGTATGCTAACATTGGATTTTTTTGGATTTAGTTATGAAGGTTTGAAGTTTTGAACTAGTTTTGACCTACGGTTGACCATTTTGTTGACTTTTTGAATTTAATGATTTTCTGGAATTTTTACATTTTTAATAAATATTAGGCCTTATCATGAGTTGAATGCAACTGAGTTTGATTTATTTGGATTATTATTGAATTAGTTATGCATTTTCAAAGTTTGAGGTATTTAATGAAATTTTAAAATTGTTTAATTAGAAAGGTTTTCTCATTTTTGATCCAAATGAACTCCAAACTTTTTGGAATCAGCTCCAAAGGTCAAGGATGACCTAAGGGGGGATTCTCAAGTGTTTGGAAGTTTATTAGAATTTTTAACTATTATTAATTATTTAAATCAATTAAATATTGAATTTTACTTAAAATTAAAATAAGCCTTAATTTTCTGTCAAATCAATTTGATTTTATTTTTCAATGATTAAGAATTCAATTCTGGTCAATTAGAGGTATCATTTGTATTTTTTGTATTTAATCTGGATTTATTACATTTTCTGGAAGGTTTAGGGTTAATTAAGGGTTAATTTAGTTTAATGGAAATTAAGGCTTTGTTTTGATTTTGAATGATTATAAGTTTGTTTCAAGGTTGATTGAAATTGATTAAGAGTGATTTAAATTTTCTAGGAATTTTATTTGATTTATTGGAATTTATTAAACATTAAGACTTTTAAAGAGAAAAAACACCTAAATCTACTAGTTATTTTGAGATCGATTAATGGCAAATCAAAGTGTATTTGATTAAAAGGTTAAGACACTAGTTTTCTAAGTTTGAGTTTCATCCCAAAAGGGATATGTGTAGTTCTCCCTAAATTGATCTAAGTTAACTAAGATAATGTCCTAATTGTTGTCCTTAGTGTCACTAAGTTATAGGATATCAAATCAATGTTTCTAACCCTTTTGGACACTAAATATAAGCACACAATAAAGTAATCATGAACAGAATAAAGTGTCCTAATGCTCTATGGAATTGTTCATGGTAAATTATTAAGTCATAGACTACAATGTAATTTATTAACCTAACAATTCCCTATGAAGAGATGGCTAATCAAATTGAGTTGACAATACTTAGAGAAAGAAAGGGATCTCTCTAAGTATATTTTCTCTCAATTTTATATCCTAACTATGTATGATTTGATGATTATATATGTATATAAGTAACTATACACATATATAACCTAATATTCCAAAACAAGTAAACATTGATGGAATCATACTTAATTAAGGAACCAAGCCTACTTATCAGTAAGAGGGAGATTTTTACTGACTCCATAGAACTCTAACATGCTTGATTTGAATTTAGTTTGAATGGTTTGTAAATTTTCACAAATCTTAGTCAAATTTTGACTTGGATTTTTTTTAAATTCATAAACCAATTATTACTGCATCAAATAGGTCTCAGAAAATTATAGAAGGTCAACCTTAAGCCCTATTACCTTTTTACCAAAATTCAGATCAAAATAAATTATATTTGTAATTTTAAAATCAAAATAGGGTTTTCTGTATTGTTGAAATTACTAATTAAATGTTACTCAAAGTAAATTTTAATTATTTTTAAAATAAAGTACTTGAAAATACAAACAAAACAAGCCCAAGAACTCCAAAATTGGATTAGAAATGAAATTCCTATCAATTTTTGAAGTTATGGCGATTTTTTTTTTAAATTAAAATATAAGTTTAATAGCCCAGGTCAAATGGCGGCGCTGACTCGGGACACGCGGCACGCAGAGGGCCATCCACGCGGATGCAGCGGTCGGGCGGGACCCGCCACATATCCAGTGCGGCAAGGCCTGTGACCGTCAGATCAGTCACAAGGGAGATCGGACGATCGAGATCTCACCCGTGATACCGAACTCGATCCAGAATGATCAGACGGTTGATCAAAGCCCCGCGGTTTAAATCTACGGAGGAGATCTGGTCGGATGAAGCTCTGGCTAACCACCATTTTAAAGGATGAAAATGGGGTTCAAAAACTACCCCATCACAACCGTTGATCCAAACAGAAAGGAACCAACGGCGGAGGGGTCGTCTTCCTCCTCCAATCAGAACTGAGAGCCCTAAGCTCATTTTTAATCTCGTTTTTGCAAAATACCCAACTTAATGCTTTGAAAATTTAAACAGAGACTTAACAGGGCTTGAAGATCAATGGGAAAGTATTCTTAAGTCATTTGATGCAATGTTTAAGGTGTTATTTAAGAACCTATGAAAATGCCTAGGGTTTAGGATTTCTCACCGAAAGATGGATCGATTTGATTGATTCTATCACGGTTGAACTTGTAGACTGTCCACGTGTTGATTTCCTTCAGGCTTCAATCTTAGAGGAGCATTGGAGACAGAGTTGAGGGAGTTTGAACAGAGAATGCTCTCGGTCAACTACTGATCTCAGCGCCGGCAGCTTCGAAACACAGGAAACTGATGGAGAAATGAAGGTAGCACTCAGGGATTTCAAAACGAAATGCCAAAGGGCTCTAGGAATCTCTGGATTGCAAGATGGCTTGGAATCAGCTCTCCCGTGCCTTTTGCCCTACTCATCCGTTTGGAGCCAAAAGGAGCGGCTGAGATGCATTAGAGAGATTGCTGGGATGGTCGACAGCTGTCTCTGGCCGTTAGAGGAGCAGAGGGAGTGGCTGCCTCAGGTGAAAGAGACATGGAATCCTTTTCAAGTGGAGGGGACCACTAGATGGGTGGCTCTGGTCCAAAGTTACACCAACGGCTGAGAGGGTTTTGGCTGGGTCCAGGGAAGCTTCTGGAGTCAAAAGCTGTAGCTAGACTGGCCTGGATTGGGCTCCATTGGTCGGGTTGATCGAGTTGGCCATGTGAGCTCATTTGAGCTCTTGGTTGACCCTTTGACCAGTCAACAAGGGTCAATCCAGCTGAGGTGGCATTTAGACCTTGGTCAGAGTGCATTCTAGTGGCTGAATGGGTTTGGTTAAATCTAAATGAGTTAAATTGATTGGGTTGGCTAAATGAAAGCTCTCTTGACCTCTTGTTGACTGTTTGACCAGTCAACAAGGGTCAAAAGCAATTGGGTTAGAGTCCAGGTGCTGTGTAGAGTCATTTGGATTGAATTATGGGTCTGGCCTCAAGCAAGGAGGTCCAGTTCCATAGATTTGACCATGGGAAGGGTTTGAAAGCTTCAGTTGACTGGTTTGACCATTCAACCTTAAGCAAAGTTGATAGGATAGAGTGATGGTGATGTTTAGGTATAGATTTGATGGAGTATGAGAAGTTTGGGAATGTGGATTTAAAGTATAAGAAAAAGAGTCTCTATGTGATATGGTTTGACTGAAACTAGATTTAGTTGACTAAGTCAACTAGTGACTGGATTAAGATGACTGGTCAAGTCCTCCTCACTAAGAGAAGTGTTGAGAAAGTTTGAATGATTGAGTATGAGATTGGTTGATTAAGATTTGACTTGATTAAGTAGATATAGGTGAGATTGAATGATTGATTGATTTATGGGTTTGATTTTTAGACTGGATAATTGATTTAGATTTGTTGAAGTGATTGACAGGTGGATGGCTATCAACCACTAGATGTAGAATCAGGAGTGTAGGGTAGTACTTGGAGACCTCATACAAAAATGAGGTCAATAATTAGGTACCACATAGAAAAGAGTGATGTGAGCATATAATTTGTAAACACATAATCATTTGGTTATCTTCACGGAACCCCTACATTATGAAATATTAAGTGCACTTAAGACTAGAATAGGAATCATCAATGTAAGTGCATAATAAATTAGGGTAGTTGATGTGTATTATGTTTTTACTATTTATATTCTAGTTATATGTTTATGTTTAGTTTATTTATTTATGTGGTTATGTTTGTCTTGTAGTGTTTATTTCACCTTCCTTGGGTCAAAGTTAATTGTCTCGTAGGCCCAGGCTATCAAGTAGTAGTTAGTTTTATTAAGTTAATTTAATATGTTAGAGCTTAAGTGAGGTTGATCATTTTTTAAATTAATTGGTTGGTTGTTGATTTTAAATATTGAATTAATTAAGTTTGTCATCAATCGGTTTGTGGTGTTGTCATAGTAGGCTCAAGCACGAAACCTCCTTATGATATGTAGCCCCGTAGCTCAATGAAGTCCATCCAAAAAATTTGGTTGATGTATTTAATTTTGTTAATTAATTTTAAAATTTTATACTCCACTGAATCCACTCGTGGTGTTGCCAAAGTGGGCTCAAGGATGAAACCTCATTAAGACACTTAGCCCTGCAACTCAAGAGAGTCCATCCTAAAAATTTCATCTTTAGAGTGCTTGTTATATATAAATGGGTGATTAATTGATTTTATTAATCAAGGTAATATTTTCTGGAGTTTCAAATAATTTTTGAAATTTTATAATTTTCTGAATTATTTAATGCATTAAATTAAAGAATCAATTTTTTCCTTTTTAAATTAAAATAAATTTTTATATTTTTTTCTAAATACTATACCCTAAGATAAGTAATTAGACACAAAGTTTGCTAGAACTAGATTTTTCTAGATTAAGTTATGAAGTTCTGAAGTTTTGACTCAACTTTAGACTACAATTGAACAAAATGTTGATTTTTTACTTTAACTTATTTTTGATGATTTAACATTTTAATAAATACTAGACCCTAAATGGAATATAAGGACTTTGAGTTTTCTTAATTTTTATGTTTCTAGAATTACTTATACATTTTTAAAGTTTCAGTAATTAATAGAATTTTTAAATTATTTGATTAAGGAGTTTTTAATTGCTTTCATCCAAATTTTTAAATTGTTTGATGACCTATAGGAGTGTTCTCTTGTGTTTGAAAATTATTTGGAGTTTTTAATTATTTTAAATGTTTAATTTAATTAAATATTAATTTTTACTAATAATTAAATTAAGGTCAAATTAAGGGTTCAATCAAAGGGCTTTTAATTTTCTTAGGTTGGGGGTTTAATTCTGGTCAATTTGATATAGTATTTGTATTTTTTGGATTTAATTTGAATTAATTATGATTTTTAAAAAATTTAAGCTTAATTAAAGGATTAATTTTGACTTCATTAAATTTCATACTTAATGACTTTTAAAATCAGTAAACTCCTAGCCGAGAGTAAGTATTGTCACTATGTTTATATGTTTTAAGTTTCACCCCTATTGGATGCATGTTTGATTTTATAAAAAATTTCTACATTGTTAGACCTTAGTCCTTAATTCTTGTCCTTAAATGTTACTAATTTATATATGATTGAAATCAGAGTTTGCTAACCGTTAACATATACATAAAATCAGCCACACCATACAATCAGGTGCCCTAAGGCTAAGTACATGGAAGGGGATAAATTTTCAAATGCTTGAGTTGAGATCATGCATTTGAAAACTCACTTACTTAACACTTCCCCACATTATTAATAATTAAATGTTATGGTAATATGGACACTTACCATAACATCTAAAGTCAAATCCAAATGCAAGAAAAAGTGACTAATTGGTAAATATGCAAATTGAAGTAATGGGTTACGTGCAAATAACTTAAACATTCATATGACTTGGTTAATTCAACTCATATATAATCAAGCTCTTGTTTAGATCTTTCAAGAAGAAATTAAAGTATGGAAAAAAAAAATTTAAACTAATTTTAAGAAAATATAAATTTAAAAGGGTTTACAATCATGCAAATTCAGTAGCTATTAAAATAGAGCTTAGATAAATATGGAAAAATCACTTGAGATAAAAAATACTAATTAAAATAATTATTCAAAAATTTAAAAGCGTTTGGATTTATATTCAATTAAATACTAACAAAAATAAAAGATTGTATGTTTGAAATTACTTAAAATTCATGAAGCATTTTTAATTTATTTTAATTAAAAAAAAGAGGATAAATTTTTGAAGAAAATGAGTACTTATTTGCAAAATATGGATAAAAATGAATTTTTTATAATTTTTGAAAGTTTATGTTAATTAAAAGGGGTTTTAAATTAATAAAATCAGTTAAAACAATGGCGGCAGGCCATGAGACGAAGAAATGAAGATAAGGAATATCCCAATTAAAGTCACTTACATCATTTCAAGGATTAGATTTCTAGTTGTTGTTGGTGGTTTCCGGCCACTTTTAATTTCTACAGACCTTTGGTTGTAACAAAGTGACACTTATCATATTGAAATTTATTTTATTTAATTGATTGATTTAATTAATTATTTACATTGATTGTGCTTAGAAATTTTTTACTTTTCTAATTTTTTTATTGCATGTCCTATTTGATTTAGCCTAAATACGTTGAAACTCGTGAGGGTATGAATACAACCTTTTCTATTTAAATTAAATAAAAATTTTAGCTCACATACTAACTCTAACCATTTAAGAAATAAGCTTGGGATTGCCAAAAGTTCTTATATATGCATATTAATTATTTCTCTTCCTTATTAGGCACCTTTCCATTTGGGGATTTTGGCAAATCACATGACTTTTTAGGATGCAGTTCTATCAAGGGGATGTTGTGTAATCTCTGAAAAAAATATATTTTATTAAGCCTTATATTAAAACTGCTTCATAATCATTTTATATTTTTGAGTCATTTTTCATACATTGCATTAGAAATAAACTTAAAATAATAAAAAAATTTAATTACATTTTTTAAGCATAATTACCCTATATAAAGTTTAGGGGTCAATTATGATCTGCTCTAGATGTCAACCCAAATTCCTCAAAACTTAATTTACACCCTATCACTTTTTCATAAAAAGACCGAACTCATGATTTTAAAACACCCAGGTGGTTAACTGGCTCCCAATTTCAGGCAAGGATAGGTCCAGATTTATACTACATTAACTAGATTCGGTCTACTATTATTTAGTGTCAACATTAAATTTTGGATCCAGAGCAGACTCAAAATCATAAGACCCCACCTTTCAGGAATATAATCCCACCATTCTAATAAGTCAACAACTCAAATTAAAATTATCTTTAATCCAAAATTTAAAGCCCAATATATAAGGCATACTGAGGCATTTCTGAATTGTTTCAAAATTCAAAAATGCCTCATACTTCCCTTCCATTTACCTCCAAATATAAATGTTCAAATTTGATCAAATCCTAGTTGAAATTCTAACCTCACTCCTTTGATATCACTCCTTGAGAATTGAAAAATAAATTTTCTACCGTTATTTTAATCAAGATTTTTCATATGAAACTAAGGTTTCCTACGATATAATTAACTATGAAAGCTTGAGCTCGTAAGAGAATTAAAGACACCAGATCAATTTAAAAAAAATAATTAATTCTCATTAGAAAGATCAATATCAAATTATAATCATTATTGTCATATTCAAAAGATTGATTGTAAATAATATTCTCTTTACTTGGAAAAATGTATCATTTTTTATACTGACTTTGGATATAAAATCAATGATTCATCATCTAGACTATGATAGTTAAATATTTGATAGAACATCATATTGACACTCCAGGGTCATATGTAGTTCTTCCTTGAATTTGATTGTTATAATTAGGTTGAAAATTTTAGTTTTGTTATCGGAACCCATTGGGGAATGATATCTTCACCTCCCGAGGCTATATATTATTCATAATGACTTGTTTAACTTCAAAATTGGAAATTTTAGAAATCAAATTTTCTCAAAAAAATTGAATTCCAATTTGTTTTGTATATTTCCAATGCAAAGAAAAGCTCTTCTTTTTCAACCAACAACAATCAAGTGTCCTAAGGCTACGTGCATGGAAGGGGATGGATTTTCAAATGCTTGAGATTAACCTTTAACCCATGCATTTCAAAACTCACCTACTCAACACCTTCCCCACATTATTAACAATGAAATGTTATGGTAACATGGACACTTACCATAGCATCTTAAATCAAATCCGAATGTAAGCTAATTTGACTAATTGGTAAATATGCAAATTGAAGTAAAGGGTTACATGCAAATAACTAACATATAACTAACCTTTGGTTTAAATCTTTAATGAAGGAATTGAAAGAATGGAAAAACAATTTAAACTATTTTTAAAAAAATAATGAATTCAAAAGGGTTTACACATACAAATATTCAATAGCTATTAAAAAAGTGCTTAGATAAATATGGGAAAAACATTGGAGATAAAAAATACTAATTAAAATAATTATTCCAAAATTTCAAAACATTTAGATTTATATTTCATAAAATACTAATTAAAAACAAAAAAATTGAATGTTTTAAATTACTTAAAATTCATGAAGCAATTTTAATTGATTTTAATTTTAAAAAAGAGAGTAAAATTTTGAAGAAAATGAGTACTCATTTACAAAATATGGATAAAAATGAATTTTATATAATTTTTGAAAGTATTTTTTAATTAAAAGGGGTTTTAAATTATTTAAATTGATTAAATCTATTAAAACGGCTACAGCAAGCCACGCAACGCATTTCCATTCTCTGATCCAAACAACACGATAGTAAGCAATCATTTACAATATTATAAATGATTGGACAATAGCATGGTGGCTTACTTATCTGAGTCAACAATGTGCCATGCCATTTCATCCCCCGCAGTATGAATTTACATCCCAAATTGAGCCGAATGATAATCTTTATAATAGAACAAACTGCATGGTTTGAATAAGCCATGGAAAAATAATATATAAGTTGTTGATCACCCAATCGATGATGTGGGTCTGCAAAAATATGTTACTTGTGGGGTTTAAAATGTAAAGGTTACGTCGTACTATTCCATAAGATAAAATAATTGTAGGCCTTTATAATCTATGCGAGTAGGAAAATGAAAGAGCATATGAGATTAAATATATTATTAACCATGAACGATAGTGGCGTTCACCTATATACCTCTATGGATAAATAATATATATGACATAAACGTTATGAGATTTCCCCCATCTGACACATTGGTTCGACTGGAGTTTATTTGATGTAAGTGTCGATTTCAAGCCCCTATGGCTAATTAAATTTTAGGCCTCAACCAAATAAACCTCTTTATTAAGGATGTTATATTATTCTCTTTAGGGGTTTAGTGCATAAGAAAATATCTAGGCTCTCCTAATCTAAAAGAAGAAATATTTAATCAGACGATTTAGTTATACATGAATCATACAAGCACTTGGCCATTCCAAAGAGAAATTAGAAGAAGAGTCATTTCCTACCAATAATGCATGAGAGAAAGATGAGTGGCACCTTCAGTGTGATGCAAATGGGTGGGATTTGGAACTTCTAAAGAATAAAGAGATAACTCACCAATAAGACATGTAACTGTACTTCAATATAGCTAGCCTTTTGATCCTAATTTTATAAAGGATGTATTGTACACTAAGTACTAACGTCCATGACCAAACTAATACAAGATATCATGAGGGGACTTATAACTTAAAACCCACTATGGATCTAAGTAGCCCTGATCTTAATGTACTACCCTGCTCAGAAAATTTAATATTTTTTATAGAAAAACTTAACATCCTAAAGAGACTAATGAGAACTCCGTCCGAGCCACCCTCAAGCAAAGCAAAGTAAGAAACCTATGAAAAACATGTAGTTTTAATTTGCAATCAAAGTAAACAAGCAAATCATCACAACAAATAATAATAATGGCCATGAATGCAGCTAGGTTCTATAATACACCCCAATAAAATTAAAAAGGATAGATGTGCCCTACCATATATATAACTGAGCCTAAATCTATACATAAATGAATTTATGGGTTCTTGATAGGTTTCCACCTACTTGGCCTCATGCCTTCTAAGATTCCCACACACCTAAAAAGCTTTCCTAACTAAAATTACATTTAAAAATGAAAATTACATAAATCTTCTATAAAAAATAATATTAGCACAATTATAATAAATAATCACAAATCAATCATCTAGAACCTAGTCCTTAAAGCCATATTTCTAAGGGCTTAGCATTCCTTGTAGTACCTATTAGAAAGTGTATTAATAATAATTATTTGAGCATTTTATAATTTCTTTTTGGGAACATGATCACCTACAAAAGATATTTCTATAAAAGTCTAACCACTTAAGGGCAAGTGCCCACTCATCAATCCACAAAAAAAGAAAGCAATCGTAAAACAATCAAAACAAAAATAATCACCACATCATCACATATGCAAAATGAAAAAAAAAAAAGAAGAAAAAATTATAAAATTTTATCCTAACTACACCCTACTCTATGATCCATATAAAAGAATGTCTTATCCAATACCTAAGTGTGTACAAATATTAGTGTACCTAACTACCCTAAATTAGATGAGTGGTTCAAGTTACAAGATCAGGTTCTTGTTGTATAATTTATTAATCCTCAAATTCATATTTTAGTGATTAATACTTATTATTAAATTAATTAGTGATTAATTTTAGGATTATAATTTCAATTATTGAGTTATGAAGAGCACAAATATATGAGCCCTAACATATGCTAAGGTTATAAAGAATTTGATAAAAAAATAAATAATAAAAAAATAAAAATAAAGGGCAAGTGGCCCATAGGTTGAAAAAGTTATAAGGTGGCAAGGGTCGATTAATCCTTCATTGATAATCTAAGACTCAAGATATGGCTAGTAGGTGACATCTTAAGTTAATTTATCTTCTACAATAAAGAAAAATCTAAGCTTCCTATGCCTAAGGTAGATTTATTTTAGAGATTGACGTGAGAATAGAAAAAAATCACTACCTATAGATATGTATAGGTTCTATCTAACTTAAAGTTTAATATTTGGGTGGTTAAGAATTTGGTTTAGACTCCTAATGATGGTTTTAAATTTTTAAAGAGAGATAATTTATGTAGGTCTTTATATTCTTTCCCCTTAACTTATGAGGTACGTGGTGTTATCACGGTGGGCTCGAGGAACCAGACCTCCTTAGGACACTTAGCCACGCAGCTCAATGTATCCAGCCTATATACCTTTCATGTGTTAAGAAAATAGTGTGAAAATATGAACATAAACTTGATGCAAGTTATGACACTAAGGTATAAATTGAAGTTCATTTGCTCCTTCAACCAATTCATTTGTTTGCTTAAAGTTAAGAAATTTTAGTTTAAGTTTAAGTTTTAATATATTAGTGTTTTATTAAATATTAGAAAATTTGTGAGAAAAGTTTTATAGTTTTGATTTAGTTTCACCTTGATTAATATAGATTATTGTTCAAGATTGAGTTCAAAGTTTCTTAAGATGTATTTTATGATTTCATTTGATTGATTATGATTTTTAAAGTTATAGGCTGGTTAAAGGGTTTTAATTATTTTTATGAATTCTTATGTGTTTAATTAGGAGTTTATGATCTTTATAGATTTTGCTATATTTTACTATCAATTAATTATGTAGAAGATTTATGTATTTGCTACATCTTATTAATTATTTTAATTATTTAAGTTTCAAATTTAATGTGCATTCTTATTATTTAAATTAAATATTACATGGGGTGCAAGATTTAGTTTGTTGGTGGTTTATTACGAGTTAATTAGATTATGTGATGATTACCCTTATTAAATCAGAGCCATGAGACTTATTTCACCCTCTTTGAGGCTAACTTAACAGCCTCATAGACTCAGGTTACCAGGTAACTATCTTATCATTATTAAATCAGTTTTGTGTTTGCTACTTAGTGAATTTCAGTGTATGACTTTGATTAAATTAGTTTATTACAAGTTTTAAGGTAAGTCAAAAGTTTATTAGTCATGTATTTTATTAACTTGTTTCACGACTTTTAAAAATTCATTATGTTATTTGGAGCAAATGAACATTATAACATAGGTTTTACATTAGGCTCAAATAGTAACTAAACACACAAATTGTTAAGAGACATTATAATCATGAAGCCAACAAAAGAAACTACCTAATATACAAGAGCTCAACTTATATAATTTTTCATATTCTTGATTGTATTAATGGAACACTATCATTGCCAGGTCCCAAGTCCTAGATGAGAAAAGTGGGGGGTTACGTTAGGTAGTCGACAGCCAGCGTAAAACTTGTCGAATAATCATAACATGAATCCTTTTAAAAATTATGTTAATGCTAGGGCGTCCCCTTGAAGTGACGAGCTGTATAGCCTAAATATAGTGAGAAGTGTGTAAGTGTCACTGCACCGGTACCCGGGTGCAGTGTTAAATAGGCAAGGGTTCCCACATCAAGGACGGATGTGGGCAAAGAAGCTGGTCCATGAAACTAAAATTAGGATAGGAACTTGGAATATAGGCTCCCTTACAGGAAAATTATTAGAATTAATAGATATTATGATTCATAAGAAGATAAATATTCTGTGCATTCAGGAAATTAAATGGGTTGGAGAGAAAGCTAAGGAGATTAATAGTTTAGGATATAAATTATGATATTCGGGTAGGTGTCATACTAGAAATGGTGTATTTGTGATTATAGATAAGAGTTTGAAGGATAATGTTATAAAAATTAACATAATTGGAGATAGAATTATAGCTTTAAAGATTGTTGTTGATGCTAAGATTGTTAATATTATAAGTGCTTATGCTCCTCAAGTAGGTTTGGATATGAGTTCAAATTAAAATTTTGGAATGACTTAGAAGAATTAATACAAAATATACCTCTTGAAGAAAAAGTTTTTATTGAAGGAGATTTAAATGGACATGTTGGTAGAAAGATAGATGATTTTAAAAGCATCCATGGTGGCCATAGGTTTGGAATGATAAATGAATGTGGTAAGATTATATTAGATTTTTCTATAGCTTATAATTTCTTAATAGCTAATACCTTATTTAAGAAAAAAGATGAACATCTTATCACTTATAAAAACTGATATAGCAAAACATAGATTGATTATTTTCTTATAAGAAAATTAGATCATTTCGATTATAAAGATTGTAAAGTTATTCCGAGTGAAAATTTATGTACCCAACATCAATTATTAATTTTAGACTTTAAGATAAAGGGGCAAAAAATAACAAATAAAGTAAAATGATTTTCTAGAATTAGATGGGGGCATTTAAAGAATATTAATAAAAGTATTTTTGAGAGTAAGATTTTAGATCTTAAGATTCTGTCCGTACATGAGGATGACAATATTATGTGGGAAAATGCGACTTGTAATATTAAGAATATTGCAAAAGATGTGCTTGAAGTTTCAAAGGGAAAAGCTCCTAATAGTAAAAATAGTTGGTGGTGGAATCCAAATGTGCAAGAAAAGATAAAAAATAAGAAAATTTATTATAAAAATTAGTTTAGATGTAAAAATTTTAATAATTGAGAAAACTATAAAGAGGCTCATAAGGAATCTAAGAAAGCTATTTGCGATGCAAAGATTTTAGCTTTTAATAAATTATATAATAGATTATATACTAAGGAGGGAGAAAGATATATGTATAAGTTAGCCAAACAAAGAGATAAGAGTAGTAAGGATTTAGTTCAAGTGAAGTGTATTAAGGATGAAGATCAAAAACTATTTTTTTATAAGATGATATTTAACAAAGGTGGATGAGGTATTTTGCTAAACTTTTTAATGGAGAATGTGAAAATATGATTGACTTTAGTGACTTTATCACCCTAAATAAAAATAAAGAATTTATTTTTATCAATGTATAAGTAAAAGTGAAGTTAGCAAGGCTTTAAAGAAAATGAAGTGTGGAAAAGCTGTTGAACCTGATGATATTCCAATAGAGATGTGGAAATGCTTAGGAGATGAAGGAATTTCTTGGCTTATAAGTTTTTAGAATAAGCATAATATCAGTATACTAAACTTTTTAATACTATTTTGAAGACTAAAAAGATGTCAGATCAGTGGAGAACGAGTGCGTTAATTCCTATTTTTAAGAATAAAGGTGATGCACAGGAGTGTACGAATTATAGAGGAATTAGGTTAATGTGTCATACTTTAAAACTATGGGGGCGAGTTATGGAGCATAGGTTGAGGCGTGATACTAATGTTTCTCAAAATCAATTTGGATTCATGTCGGGTAGGTCTACTATGGAAGTCATACATTTATTGAGAGGTTTGATGGACAAATATAGAGAGAATAAGGAGGATCTACATATGATATTTATTGATTTAGAGAAAGCATATGATAAAATTCCAATAGAAGTGCTATGGAGAGTTCTTGAAAAGAAAGGAGTTAATAATGCTTATATTCAAATCATTAAAGATATGTATGTAGGAGCTATTACTTGTGTTCAAACACAAGGTGGTTTGACCAAGTATTTTCCTATTTCTCTTGGATTACATCAAGGATCAGCCTTAAGTCCATATCTTTTTGCTTTAGTCATGGATGTTCTCACTAGACATTTGCAAGATGATGTACCATGGTGCATGCTTTTTGCTGATGATATTCTTCTTGTTGATAAGACAAGATAGGGAGTTGAAGGTAAACTTGAATTATGGAGGTCAACTTTAGAGTCTAAAGGTTTTCGCTTGAGTAGATCTAAAACTGAATATATGGAGTGTATTTTAGTGGAAATAGACCTAGTGAGGGGATTGTGACTGGGCGATCAAGTCATTAATAAGACTACACATTTTAGATATCTTGGATATATTATTCAGAGTGATGGTGAAGTTGATGGGGATATTATCAGCAGAATTCAAGTTGGATGGTTGAAGTGGAGGAATGCATCGGGCTTATTGTGCGATAGAAAAGTCCCCCTCAAACTTAAGGGAAAATTCTATGAGATCGTGGTAAGACCTGCAATGCTTTATGGTGCCGAATGTTGGCCATTAAAAGAAAAGCATAATACTAAGTTAAGTGTTGCAGAGATGAGGATGTTGAGGTGGATGAGTGGCTTGACCCTTAGAGATAGGATACGAAATGAGCATATACGTGAAAAGTTTAGAGTAGCTCCAGTGGAAGATAAGATTAGAGAGAGTCACCTTAGATGGTTTGGTCACATTAAACGAAGGCCTTCCGATGACCCAGTTAGGAAAGTTGAGGTATTAGATTTAGTTTATGTTAAGAAAGGTAGAGGTTGACTTAAAAAAACTTGGTTAGAAAATATTAGAAATGATCTTTCTTTTTTAGATTTAGATGAGAATTTGACTTTTAACCGGACGCAATGGCGAAAAAGGATTCATGTAGCCGACCCCACGTAGTGGGACAAAGACTTGATGTTGTTGTTATTGTTGTTGTTGTTGATTATATTAATGGAGAACATCATTTAAGCCTAAAAAAATTTAAATAATTTTTAGAGTTATTTATATGTTTTAAAATTCTAAAGAAAATCAACCTAGCGATACCCACATTGTGTGGGAAAAAGTGATTCACATGGCACAAGTAGGTGGGCCTACACTACAGGCTTAATGTGATGATAAAGGTTTCTAGGCCTCATAGAAGGGGGAAAGCCTTGACCCACAATGCCAAGGCTTTGTTAGTGTGCTAACCTAAAGCTAATGTTCAATACATCCTACCATATGCATTTGGGTGGGAAAATAAAATAACAGTCCAGTGTGTGCTAATGTGTTTTTCATTAGGCATACAATGAGATGCTATTATAGAGTTGTAGAGTTATACTTAAACATGGCGTGCCCTCGCAAAAGATCCCAAATGAACGACCCATCAACTCACCCATACAAGACACAAGTACCTCACAAGAGAGAGTAGAAAAAGAAAGTAAAAAATAAGAGTAGGCACTATTCAAAAAGAGTTAGGAAGAAATGAAATCCCAAATTGCTATTATCCTCTTCATCTCACTTATTCGTTTATCCCAACTCAAATTCTATGTTCGATATAATTCAAAGAGAGAACAACCAAGACAAATTCCACATACATAGTGAGTGGTAAATGATATATCTAATAAATGATAAAGACAATTTACAAAGAATGATGTTATCAAAAAAATCTCTATAAGTATAACATTTATTTTGACACATACAAGTTCTAATATTAAGCAAAATATCACTATATATGTATGAGAAAGAGAGCTAAATCATTATTAATGACCAAGCTATTCATGGAATATGTAGAGATCAAATATTACATTTCAAATTCAAATCCTTTTTTTTCACTTTGGCATGACATGTGCGGAGAAAGGAAACAAAAGTAAGATATATTCATACCAAACTTTATATGCTTCTAAAATTCAAAACATTTATATTAATTGGAACAAAACCACATATAGCCAATTTTTTATCAATTCATGATTCTTGAAATACAAACAAACTACAAGTATGACACTTCATTAACATTGATATAAACATGATAGAAAGAATACAACTATTCGACTACAATAAGTATGAGAATTATAAATTTCATATGGTGTTTATAATTATTGAACTTGACAAATGAAGTTTCATTACAAAATCTACATTTGTTTTTCAGGGAAAACCCACAAGAGGGGGGCCTACGCATTAATATAATGGCAAAATTACAAAGTCCTTAAGGGAAACTCAATCTCACTATCGCTCGAAGAGCTACAATCCAAAAAAAGAAAAAGAAACCTAGGAGATCGAGTTTCCCACCTAATAAACAATACATTGTAAACTAGTAACATTCAACGGTGCTTAGGAATAAGCACCCAAAAAATGGGAGAACGCAAAAAATAACCAAAAAAACTCCCAGTAGCAGGGCTCTACTAGAAAGATAAACATCAACACTCCCTCCTGCAATCGCCAAAAATGAACAAGAAACACAATATAGAGAAAAAAAAATTGAAAACAGACAAAAAGTAAATTAAAGAATTGTAAATAAAAGGATATATCCAGCTTAAATCCTTCCAGTAAAGCTCCAAGATCTCCCTGCAACCGAGAAGCTCTTCAAAATTATAAACCAATACAAAGAGAGGGTCACATAAAAGTGAAAATCCGCACGGGAAACACCACCAGGGACAGAATATCCAAACACCACCCTCCTAGGTATAACCGAAACCAACAATTTAGAAGGCACAACCTGGAGCCAACACGAAGCCCCCAGGCAACCGGGGAAGCCAAAACACACACTAGAGACCAAAAACACAAAGAACAGGAGGCAAAGAACTCCCAGAACCCGCAGATCAATTAACATAAGGCATGCCGATTTGATCCAACTTAATCATACCTTGAATCGGGACAATAAGCTCCTGAAGAGATAAATCAGTAATATTGTTAAACATACTACCGAACTCAGCCAGAGCTTGGGCACAAGAATTAGTCGCACTAGGCACATAAGCAAAAGAATAGTTAACCGAAACGAACATATCCCTGATATTTCTGCGAATATAAAACAAAGGATAGAAGCAATTGCTGCCATCCAGATCCAGTAAAGATTTTAAATCAATATAAAGTTTACTTTCCATAATAATGTTATGAATATCTAAACCGATGCAAATGGTCAACCCATGCAAAACAGCCATTAAAAGCCCCTCAATCTTATCATTTTCACTGTTTTACCAGCAAAGCCCAAAACAAATTCACCATTGAAATCTCTAATGATACCACCCACACACCAGTTATTCCCCTCAAGAACACTGTCGAAATTCAGCTTAAAAAAATTAACTTGAGGTTTCAGCCAGTAAGAATATCTGTTCACCGCAGAGTGATAAACCACATCCAGCAAAATCCCAAAACCCTCCAGCGTGAAAAAAGCTTTCTCAAAATTCTTAATAGAAAGTAAATGATTACAAAATTCATACAGATTACAAAATCTACATATACAAGTGTATGATAGCTTTCAATTTCTTATAGAATTATTTACATATGCATAAACTCCTCGTCATAAACAAAAATCTACTTAAAAATAAAATCTCATTTCTTGCATACGGGCGATAAATATACATACATCAATCATAACAAAGAATTTTACTTTTTACTAAAATCATCTATTTCAAAGCTCACATAACCTCTATGTAATGTGATGTATAGATCAACAAGTCTTTGAGTGCAAAACACATCAAAGCATATTGATATGAGTAAAGAGGATTAACATAGGTGATGGCTATACATAAAGCACACGAGAGCTTGTTAATGTAGAATTTATACTAATGCATAAAATACATAAAGGCTTATTAGCATGGATGAAACTCAAACTTGATGTATATGATAAAAGGAAGCAACAAAAAGAGAAGAAAACGTAACTATCCCCTCCAAAACTTAAAGTCACCTCTACACAACTATCAATCTTTCGTATGAATGTCCATCCAAGCCATGAACTCATGACAACATAGCTTATATCATGCTTTTCAAAAATTCAATGTAACTAATGAAGTGTAACAAGGATTTTCATGGGCCTACTCACACCGGATATTCATCTCAGTAAAATCCCAAACATACATATACATTGAAGTATGAACACGAGAGTTTCTTGAACTCATTAATGAAATAACTTTGAACGACCACTTTACATATATAACCTTCTATTGTAAAAATCATTTTAATAAAAAACTTGTAGATACACGCATAAACTTTCCCAATCAATCATGGAATATAAGGTGATGAAGCTACATGAATACCTTTGCATAAAGCTCCGATTTATATAATCGTCAAGCCATAAATGAACATAGGAATCAAACCATAACACGTCTTACACCCAAGCTTGAGAATGGCTTAAATAATAATTATCACTAAACAACGATAGCAAGAGCGCACTAAATACAATTTATCATCACCATAAATCAATTCTCTTCTCAAAACTGAGTTACAAGGAACATTTCATCACTTGATAATGAATAAATACAAAAAAATTAAAAAAAAAGGAAGGAATTAGAGCAATCATTTAATAAGAATAAGTGATTGGGAATACTCATGTTAAGTCTCTTAAGTAGAAAAATCAGAACTAACTTTGGTTGTTTTTTTTTTTTTTTTTTTTTTTTTTTTTTGAGATTTCACAAGGAATCTATATGTTACTATTTTCTCATTATTGGGATTATCATGAAGTAAAGGGAAGAAGAAGAAGGTTACCTTGCAAAGGGATGGAGGCTAGTAGCTAAGGCGGGGGACTGGACTTCTTACAACCAGGTTAAGACAAGCAGACGGGTTGACGTCAGCTAGGGCTCACGAACTAGAGGGCGACAGACCCGGGCAGTGTGAACAAAGGGCTGGAGGGTCTCACGTAAGGTGTGCGAAAATGAGAAGGCCGAATGAGGGCTTCGGCTTCTGGTGTCACACGAAGGAGAGAATGCGAGGGGGGAAGAATCGAGAGAGAGAGAGAGAGAGAGAGAGAGAGAGAGAGCTTTGGTTGGGGATTTCTGATGCATGAGATAGAGAGAGAGGTCCAGGGCTCAGGAAATCAAAATCAGACTGGAGAAAGGGCCTGCCGCGCATATATGCCTTCGGAATGCTTTGTCAAAGCCTTCTCAATGCCCTTCAAAGTCTTACACTGCCTTGATTTCCCTATTCATCACGTGACTGAGAAACCCTGAATCAACAATGTTGAGGTTTCAAACTATTCCAATCCGTCAGATCTGATTGTTTGATATGGAATCAGATTCAAATTCTTCAATAAGCAAATTGGAGTTTAATTGGAATTAAATTTGGCTGGTTTGGGTCAGATTTGAGCCCAAATCGAACTTAATTTGACTTGAATTGAGTTAATTCAAGTTCAATGTGCATCTGCTACATTAATTTTAAGAAATTATACCTTAATTGACACCGACTTGCCTCAAATTAGACTTGACAAGGCTCAATCAAAATAACCGAACATGCTTGAGGAAGAATTGCGATCAAAATGAGGTCAACAAATGGTTCAGAAAATGTACGTGCACATGTTTATGTTATTAAAAACTGGGAATGAAAAATGAGTTTGTTCTTTCAATCCATACGGTCAATTTCAACAAAAATTTAAACAAACCTTACGCATGCAAAGAGAATGCGTGGGGGAGTGTTTTCTTGGTTTAAAATGTGATTTTCACAAAACTATCCATGTATCTTTCTCTTGAAGGAATCAATAGTTGAAATTTCCTTGATAGTGCAATATTGGACCTTGAAGGAATGGATGGTTGATTCATAGGAGAGCTCACTGCCGATGACATGCAACTGCATGGTTTTGTAGTGGATGTGTGGAGGGGGGTTTGAAGAGTTCAAAAGAAAAGAGCTTTCATTCTAGGAAGGCTTGGGGGCTGAGATAGAGTTGGATGGATAAAATGAGGCTTTTTTATTGAATTAAGCTATAGAGTTTAAAATGAATGGCCCTGATACATCAGAGTCCTTCATCATATGCCTTATAATTGTATCAGGCCATTAGGGTGGTAGGAGGAAGGCTGGGTTGAGCCATTATGCCATTGGTGACTTTTGGAGAAGGGGGGACCACTTTTGCCATCTTGGGTTAAACCAGCCCTTGGAGTTGGTTAAGGAGGGTTTGGGAGAGCTTTAGAATTCATTTGGAAGGATTAAATCAAAGGGTTTGAAATGGAATACCATGTAAGCAAAACTTTGACCATTTAATGGTGTTTTGGCCATTTATTGACTAATTTGACCAGTCAAGGAATGAAGAGATGGCAAGTAGGGGCTATCTAGATGCTGGTTAAGTAAATTCCATTGCTTTGAAGTAGAGCATTTCATGTTAAAAGGGGGAGTTGACCATTTGAAAGGGGTTTGAGTGATTTGTTGACTAGTTTGACCAGTCAGCTTGTTTAACAGCTGGCGAGGTGGACTTAAGGAGATGTGGGGAGTTGTTTGAGCTAGAGTGGAAGAGGTCACAAGTGTCAAGTCCAAGTTGATAGTGAATGAATGCACATAAGATGGAGTTTGACTTAATGTGTTGAGTTGACCTGGTCAAACTCTCTATGGATGGACCCATGATGATTTGTATACATTCAAACTTTGAAATAAAATAGAATTGGAAGCTTAATGGGACTTGATTGAATGTATGGGGTGATTTGACCAAACACGCAAAATTTTGGCCAAGCTCAATGTGTTGACTTGGTCAAACTCATCAAGGTTTGATTCATGATAAGTTTAAAAGCACTTAAATCATGCAATGGAATGGGTTTGAGAAATTAAAGGTGTTATTTTGATTATGTGTGGTAATTCAACCTAAATAGGTCAAATTTGACCAAACTTGGACTCAGTTGGCCAAGTCAACTGTTGGTTGGGTCAAAGTGTCTAATCAAGTTCAAATCACTAGGGGAGATATTCAAAGTGTTTTGAATAAATTTAGGCTCGAATCATAGCTTGATTGAATATAAATAAAGGTTAATAGTTGATATGATTAACCTGGTTGACATGGTCAACCAGGTCAAACCAAGGACTGGGGTTGGACTCAATAAGTTTAATTTAATCATTAAAGGCCAATGGATGTTGTCTCAGGTACTAGAATGGCTATTTAGCATAAAATGGCCATTTTAACTCTTAAGGGGCCATTTGGTCAACCACGTCAAACCAAAGTTTGAGTCTAGGTCCAATAAACTCATAATGATGTTTAGGATGTATTGGTAGAGGTTCCAAAGTTTGATTTGATTGGGCCATGTTGAGGTTTGGAGAAAATTACAATTTTGCCCTTAAAGAGCATTTAGGTCATTTGGACCCTGGTCAACTGAGGGCCAAACTGGGTCCACAAAAATGCATTTTAATACTTACATGTCATAGTAAAGGCTATGGACATGGTCAAAGATCTTGGGGAAGGCCCCAAGGTCAAATTCCATAAGGTGAAAAGTCTAGTGGAATAGGTTATAAATATTTGAAGGTTTTGCAACCTTTGGATTTTAATTAAGTTTCTAAGGTTAGATGTGTCAAATTGAACTCAAATGTGGAGGATTGATCTTGGGGACATGCCCAATAAATATACAATTGATAGATCATGAATTGTGATAAATTGACTGGATTTCGAAGTGATTGAAAAATAACCCAAAAAGGGTTTCAAGATAAGGGCCTTTATCCTTGAGATTTAGCTAGAATTTTGGGTTTAAACCGGGCTTTTGGTTTGTTACTTGAATCTTAATTATCTATATCAATCACAATCAAATGGATGATTGGATATGATTGAAGTTTGATTGAAGGTCTAGAAAGAAGATTGATTGAGGTCTGGATTGAAGATTGATTGAGATCTTGATTGAAGTCTGGACTAAAATATGGATTCAAATTTGGATGGTAGATTGGCTGAAGGTTAAATAAATCTTGATAACCTCATATAAAAATGAGGTCAATAGAGCTCCATACACATAATCGAAGCACCCAAGGTGTAGACCAGTCGAAGCAGCCATGTGAATCCCCTCACACTCCCTTGACTTCCTCAAGACTCTTCTCCCTCTCTCAACCTCACCTCCTTTCTCTTGTTTGAAGTTGAATCTCCAAGCTCTCTCACATAAAAGAAATTGTTAATTGATTACCAAAATACTCTCTCCTCAAGAGAAGAAAGAGTGTATAAATGGGGTTATCGAAAACCCTAAATTTCAATTTAGTTGCCTTAGATCTTATTGTGCTATAATTAGCTTATATAGTATGATTAGTTAAATAAAATAATAAATTAACCAGGATGATCCATGTTCATCCAAGAGAGATCTCTACCGGTCATCCTGTATGATCAATGATCGTATAGTACAATCCCAAATGAATATTATATTTGATTTGATTTATTAATCTTTAGGATTAAATTAGGCAATTTAATAAAAGATCATATAGTATGAACCAATTCATACTATATAATTAGCTCAAATTTCAAATTTTAAATTTTCAAAATTTAAGAAATCAAGATTTGATGGAAGGGTTTCTAAAAAAAGTTTATCACCTTATATAATTTGATGGTCATATAATATGATTAGTTATGCTTAAAATTTCATTAATCTTATTTAATTAAATATTTTAATTAATTTTTTAAATAGATTGTATAATATAATTATGAATTTATAGTAAGATTTATAGAAAAATTAAAACATTAAATTTTAATCTCCCTTTTGTGTGTGTGCACGGTTGCTAAGATAATATACACCTATTGAGAAATAGAATAAAAAATATGAAAAATACATACTCTACAACATACAAACTTACTTTTATACTGACACTATAATATCTTAAGATAACTCTTCAATCATTGCTTGATGTATGTTGTACCTGAAATTGTTTAAAGTACACAAAATAAATATCCAAAAAGTGATGCAGGGAAAAAGTAAATAAAATATCTAATAATGTTTTAAATCATCAAAACACGTTGTTGAGCTCTTAGATTGTAATAATCTCCAACTTCTTTTATAATGGAAAATATTATTTATTGGGATTGTAAAATTGCATGTTTGATTTTAATTAATTTTCTGTTAAGTTCTGCCCTATAATAAATAATTTCTTTAAAAATGGGGAGAATTTTTAATTGTATTTCTTATTTATTTTTTCATTATCTTTATTTTGTATTAATCATTTTAACTTTAAATAAACAAACACAACAATTAAAGAATAAAATAGCAACATAAAAATTTCACTAATAAAAAATGTTGATACAACCAACACTATATACTCCCTTTTTTGAGATCACCAAAAAATGAACTACAAATTGACTACAGTGCGGGTAAAATAAACCACTAAAACACAAATACCTACAAACAAGCAGAAAAACATGTAATCATGCATACAAGTAAAATGCAAACTAAACCCTAAATACAAATAACACATCAAGAATATAAATACCATAAATTAAAAAAAAAAAAATACAAATACCCTAAAAAAAACAAACATACAAATACCCTAATTTTCAAGCACCTATTTCAATGACATTGAATGTAGTCTGAAGTGTGTTGAACTTATCATAATTTAGAAATTTGGTGAAAAGACCAGTCAATTAATTTTCAATATTCACATGTCATAATTTTGCATCGCCCTTGGCTACATTATCCTTAATGAAGTGACTTCTAATATTTATGTGTTTAGTGGGGAATGTTGAACGGAATTTTTTGAGATATAAATTATACTATTATTATCACACATAGAAGGGATTGTTCCTATAAAGAGTCTAAAATATAGAATATGTTACTTTAGCCAAAGGACTTGGGCAACATAGCTTCCTACAGTAATATACTCTATTTCTATGGTGGACAAGGATACATAGTTTTGCTTCCAACTAGACTAGAACACTAAAGATTGTCATATAAATTGGCATGTTCTTAAGGTGCCCTTCTTGTCTACTCTACATCTAGAAAAATCTTAATATGGGTATCCAACAAAGCCAAAAGTAGAACTATCCCTAAGATACCATATACCTAAGTTTTATGTGCCTATGAGATATCTTAAAATTATTTTAATGGCAGTCACTTGAGATTCCTTAGGATTTTCCTTAAACCTGACACATAAATAAATGTTAAATATAATATCAGGCCTACTACTAGTCAAATAAAGTAAAGAACCTATAATCCTTTTATATTTCTTTTGATTGACAAATTTGTTGTCTAAGTCTTTATAAAAATGGATGGTTGGGATCATTAATGTATTCATGCTTTTACAACATTTCATATCAAATTTTTAAAAATTTTCCTTGATATATTCTATTTGGCTTAGAAAGGTATAATCTTCTCTTTGGTTAACATTGAACCCTAGGAAATAAGTTAACTCTCCCATCATGCTTATCTCAAACTTACTACACAGTGGAAAAAATTTATTACATAAATTATCATTTTAGATCCAAAGAGAATATCATTAACATCAATTTGTACTATGAGTATTCATTCTCTAACTTCCTAATGAAATAAAGTGGTGTCTATACAACCCTTACCAAATGATTTCTCTAACAAAAAGTTGTTAAGTCTATCATACCATACCTTAGGTATTACTTAAGACCATAAAGTGCTTTCTTACGCTTATATATGTGATTTGGTAAAGCTTGTTGAGTCTAGTATTTAAGTTGTTAAGCCTAAGTTAATGTCCCAAGGCTACCAAGAGGGGGGCTGAATTGGTAGTTTAAAAATTTTAATCCCTCTTTGAATTTAAATTGAACCGAAATGAAAATTTTTCTTTTAAGTTTTTCTAGAAAATATTTTTCAACCACAGAGTTCTTAAAATTAAAAATAAAATGCGGAAATGTAAAAACAGTAAAGTAAATGACACCAGATTTATAGTGGTTCGGTCTAAAACCAGACCTACATCCACTCCCCAGAGGCACCCTCTGAGTATTGCACTAATACTAATAGTGACTCTCCTTTTGCACCCACAGTAAGGCGGAGAAGCCTTTACAAAACACTCTTTTCACCACTACCTGATGCGGCAGAGAACCGTCGTCCTTTTATGCAATCCCCAGTGTTGGCAGAGAACCGTCGTCCTTTCACACTCTCCTAGTGTGGGCAGAGAACCCTTCAGCTTTCCACACTCTCCAAGTGTAGGCAGCGAACCCTTCAGCTATTCACACTCTCCAAGTGTAGGCAGTGAACCCTTCGGCTATTCACACTCTCCAAGTGTCGGCAGCGAACCAGATCTCCTTGACAGATCTTCTCACAAGAAATCTAGAAGGAAGAAGGAAAAGAGTGAAGTAATCCCAATTCACAAGTAAAGATTCTTACCTTTGAATTCCAAGTGAAGCCTTCACGCTCCAGTGGTAGAAATCCTCCTTTGAATGCACTCTTACACACTCTCCTTAGCTATTCTCTCAAGAGGCACGAAGATCAAATGACAAAAAGATTGGGTGACAGTCTAATTTGGACTATTTATACTAAAGATAAGAAAAACCGCCCAAAAACTGCAAGTATTTAATTCTGTACACAGTGGATCGTCCCATACGATTGTGGATCGTCCTGGACGATTTTACTTAAACGCTTTGAAACAACCCTATTTGTATATGTGTACGAAATGTCTTCATACACGCTGATCGTCCCGTACGAACTAAGTTCGTCCAGTACGAACGGTTATTACTAGGTCGGTTGTAGAAACTGCTGAAAACCGTTCTAAGTCGGTTAATCGTCTGGACGAAAATTGGTTCGTCTGGACGAAATTTTTATAGAGACCAGATTATCCTGGACGATAATTAATTTTGTCTGGACGAAAATTTTACAGAGAGCAACTCGTTTTCTGACGATAATTAATTTCGTCTGGACGGAAATTTTACAGAGACCAGATCGTCCTGGACGATAATTAATTTCGTCTGGACGAAAATTTTACAGAGAGCAACTTGTTTTCTGACGATAATTAATTTCTTCTGGACGAAAATTTTACAGAGAGCAACTCGTTTTCTGACGATAATTAATTTCGTCTGGACGAAAATTTTACAGAGACCAAGTCATCCTGGACGAATAAGACTTAGAAAAATTTTTCAAGCCAGTTCATATTCGTTCCATGTGCTCAATAGGAGATAATTGTCTAATCGTCCCGTACGATCTGATATCGTCCCGTACGATCAGTATAAATTTTATATGATCTCCTTATGTGTGTGTGTATGTTTTAATTCACTCAATTACAATCACTCCCTTTCAAATTTAATTCAAAGAAAAGTACAAGCTTCAAATTCACAAAGTATTTTATGTTGAATTTGATTTGAAGTTTTTGTAGTCTGGAGTTCGATTTTTCTGAAATATTAGTACACAGAAGAGCAAATATAAATCTTCTAAAAATTGTTAGGAGATAACAACACATTTGAACAATAATGTTTGGAATCATCAAAACTATATAAGTTGCAAAAATGTAAAGCATTAAAATAGCAACTATCTTAACAATCTCACCCTTTTTGATGATGGCAAAACAATTATTGTTTGTATGATTTCAATTTAAATAAATCTCTTAAACTCCCCCTGAATTGATGAATACATAAAAATAAGGAGGCATTTTGAACCAAAGAACATAATTTTTGTTTTTAAAAAAAATTTAATAAAAATAAAAAAATTCAAGATAATAACGCAAGCCAAATGACACAAAATCACAAGCTAAATGACACACACAAAATCAGAATACAAAAACAAAACATACAAATACAAATTTCTCCCCCTTTTTGATAACAACAAAAAGTGAAGAAGAAATAGACGAGAAATGTAAGTAATTATATGAATCTCATTTGAAAATTTAATCTAAATGGTGATTGACATAAGGTATTCAATCTAAAACTAATAACATTAGGTAAATCATAGAAATTCATAGAATTTAAGAAGTGATATAACATTGTAAGTAAGAAGAATTTATAAAAAACATGATTCAATTTAGACATTTGAATATAGAAAATCATTACAACAGAGATGAATAAAAATTCTATATTTCAAAGTTCAATAGAATATAAATGAACATAAGATGGAATTAAGAGAATGAAAGAATCTGGAAAGAAAAGAATTACCACATGTGGCACTTTGCGCATCTTTTTCAAATTTTTGGCACATTTTTGTGCATTTTTTTTACATTGGGCTTATTTTGTGCCTCTTTTTCACATTTGCGAACCTTTGCGCATTCCTTTTGATTTTTGTACTCTTTGTACAATTTTCAAGAGTAATTGAAACCAATTCTTTCCAAGATCAATAATCTAAAATTTCAAATATTTCTAAGTGCATAAATATCACTTGAGCAAAGAAATATAAAATAAGAAAATATCTAAATTGTAATAATAATATTAACTTTTATGTAGTCTAAATGAATAGACATGAGATTAAAAATTCTAATTATGACAAGTTATAAACAAATTTTAAATTTAAAAAGACTAGATTTTCTAATGTAATTAATCTCAAATCACAATCTAATTTAAGCACAATTAGAATTAAAAAGACTAATGAAATTCATAAGAACTAAACGCATTTAAAAAATAATCCAAAATTAAATCAACTACAACATATATTGATATTTATGAAAAGAATTACAAGATCATTTCACAATATTAAAATAACAAAAAATATACTGAACTTTTAATAAAAACAAACTAAAACAAACACTAACACGATAAAACATTAAAACAAACACAAGTATAACAAACATAAATAAAATCATCTCTCATTCTCTATTCTTCTAGAGGAGGAGGAGGAATGCCACCAAATAGGTTGAAGTAGGAGGCCATCAACATAACATTGGTATTGATTTCATGAACTTCATTTCTGATACTACCAATGTCCCGTTGCTGCTGCAGAAGTTGAGCATCAATTTGATCAAATCTTTGATCAACATGAGTCTCAAGTCTATCAAATTTCTCAATCAAATTCTGATAATCTGATTGAGGTGCAGAAGTTTGCTCTCCTTCTTCTTCTTCTTCTTCAGAAGCACTGGCATGTGCTTTTCCTTTTTCCTCCTTGAAAATTGCTCTAAAGGAAGCATCATTGTAGTAGACCGGCTCTTCGTATTCATCATCAGGATGCACTAAGTTATATTTCTTTTCCAAAATGTATGTAACTAAGTGTCCTAATGAGATGTTTCTTTTTCTCTTCTATTCTGCATGCCCAATTTCTGAAAGCCCATAAAGATGGTCTAGAATAAGTTGGGCTTCATCGATAGGTTTACAATCCATAATAAAAAATGTTACAATAGAAAGGAGTGGGGTAATATTGATCCAATCACCAGCTTTAGGAATGATTGAAGATCGAAGAATATGCTGGATGATTCGAGCATTTCTGGTTATTCATGAAACTCTAGCAACATGATATATTAGGCCACTTTCTCTAATCACCCTATTGACTTCATATCATTTGAAGGTGTTTTCATTCATAAGGGTGTGAGCTCTATAACCTTCAGTTCTTAAGCTTAGAAATGCACCTATGTCGTGCTTAGAGATTTCAACTTTTTGTTTGAAAACAAAAGAACTTATAGAGGAGTGGTCGGAATTAAAACTCATGTTGGCTAGGAAATAGAGAAAGGTTTGTTTGTTGTAAAGGTGGACGAGAGAAATAATGAATCCAAACTGGGTGGAAGCAAAAAGGTGCATTACCTTGAAATTTATCTCGCTTTGAATCAGAATGCGAGAAGGTGTAATTTTGGCAGAGGCAAAACGAGGAAAGGATTCCTCATTTGCTTTTGACAGGAAGTTTTCAGAAGAATTCCTGTGGGGTTTCTTCGCCAACACCTTTTGTCTCTTGCTTGAGGAGGCCATTATCAATTTGAAGTTGAAAGGGATTGAAAGTGAAGTTTGGAGTTGTGATTGTTGAGTTGGAAAGCCTTCTTATTTAAAGAAAATGATACGTTCGTCCTGGACAAAAACTGTTCGTCCTAGACGAAAATTATCATTCGTCTGGACGAAAAAATTTCGTACAGATGATCCAATTCGTCCAAAATGAAACGACTTTTTGTAATCAACACAATTTACGATGCATCCTTTTGTACAGACTTTTGACTTGACCGATCATACAAACAAAAAAATTTCGTACAGACGATAAAAAATAATTCATTTTAATGTCAGTTGGAAACCGTCCCCGCCTATGAATTGACGTCTGTTCGTCTGGACGAACAAAAAGTTTGTACGGACGAACTTCACATTTAAAACTTTCTTATCCATTCAACCGCTGCATTCAATCATCCCTACGTTTGAGAGAAAAAATTTTGTCCTGAACGATCATAAGATCGTACAGACGAACTACATTAAAAACTGTTCTCAAAACGGTTTACATCATACAAACTGAATTTCACACACATCGTCCAGTACGAAAAATTTCGTCCCGGACGATTTCCACATATTTTGGATTTTTTGAATTTTTATCAAACTAAAACAAACTAAACATTCAAAACACAGAAAACAAAGACAAAACCACAGACTCTAAATTAAACTCATTCAAAACACACAAAATCACAAAATTCAAAACAAAACAAAAACAAATAAACTAAGAAAACATAAATATCAATGTTGCAAAAATATTTTTATTTAAGAATTCAAATCAATAACACCAAGCCTTGTTCTTAATGTACTGAAGGTATCAAAGGCTAAAGGTTTTATAAAAATGTCTGCAAGTTGATTTTCAGTTGAAACATGTGTAAGTTCAATTTCTCCCATGGATATATGATCCCTTATGAAATGATGTCTTATGTCAATGTGTTTGGTTCTAGAATGTTGAATAGGATTTTTGGAAATGCAAATAGCACTAGTATTATCACAATAAATTGAAATAGTGCCTATAGTTAATCCTAAATCAATCAACTGTTGTTTTAACCAAAGTACTTGTGCCACACAACTTCCTAATGCAATGTATTCTGCTTCTGCAGTAGATAGGTCTACTAAATTTTGTTTTCTACTGAACCAAGAAACTAATAAATTTCTAATGAATTGACATGTTTCAAAAGTGTTTTTCCTATCCACTCTACAGCCTGCAAAGTCAGAATCTGAATAACCAACAATTTCAAATGAAGAGCTAAACTTAGGATAACAAATTCCTAAGTTTTGAGTTCCTAGTAAGTATCTTAAAATCCTTTTCACTGCTGTCAAATGTGATTCTTTTGGATCTGATTGAAATCTAGCACATAAGCAAACACTGAATATAATATCTGGTCGGCTAGCAGTCAAGTAAAGCAAAGATCCAATAATCCCTCTATATTTCTTTTGATCAATAGATTTTCCTTTAAGGTCCTTATCCAACTGAACTGAGGAACTCATTGGTGTACTAACAGGTTTAGCATTGTCCATTTCATAATTTTTGAGGATGTCCTTAATATATTTAGTTTGATTAAGAAATGTACATTCCTCAAGTTGCTTAATGCTAAATCCTAGAAAATAATTTAAATCTCTCATTAGACTCATTTCAAATTCACTACTCATTATTTTTGAAAAATCATCACAAAGATTTTTTTTTTTGAAGATCCAAAAATGATATCATCCACATAAATTTGAACAATGAGTATATCCTTTCTAAATTTCTTTAAAAAGAGAGTTGTATCCACACTTCCTTTTTCAAAAGATCTTTCAAGTAGGAAGGTGCTCAACCTCTCATACCAAGCCCTAGGTGCCTGTTTTAATCTATATAATGCCTTTTTTAACTTGAAAATATGATTTGGGTATTTTGAATTTTCAAAGCCTAGAGGTTGTTCTACAAAAACATCTTCTTCAATTACCCTATTTAAAAAGGCACTTTTGACATCCATTTGAAACAATTTAAAACCTTTAAAATAGGCAAAGGCAAGTAAAATCCTAATTGCTTTAAGTCTAGCTATAGGGGCAAATGTCTCTTCAAAATCAATTCCTTCAATTTGATTATACCCCTTAGCAACTAATCTAGCCTTATTTCTAATGACTACTACTGAGTCATTCATTTTATTTTTGAACACCCACTTGGTTCCAACAACACTTTGATCTTTTGGCCTTGTAATTAATTCCCAAATTTTATTTCTTACAAATTGATTCAACTCTTCTTGCATGGCCAATATCCCAAATTCATCAGAAAGTGCTTGATCAATATTAGTGGGTTCTATTGTTGAAATAAAGGCTGAATGATTGACTTTCTTGTTTAATCCACGGCTAGTTCTAACACCCTCACTAGGTTCACCTATAATCAATTCTCTTGGGTGATTTTTAAAAAATCTCAAATCTCTAGGCAAAGGGTTTTCTCTTTTCAAATTCTCTTCCACATTTTCTTCCAAATTTAATCTATCAATCTTTTGGAAGTTTTCTTCAATCTCATCTTCAACAACATTTGGCTGTTCCAAATTTTCAGATTCATCAAATACAACATGTGTGGTTTCTTCAATGACCAAAGTTCTTTTGTTGAATACCCTATAAGATTTTCCAACACTTGAATATCCAACAAAAATTCCTTCATCTGATTTTGGATCAAATTTTTCTAAGGCAGATTTTCCATTATTATGAATGAACACCTTGCAACCAAAAACATGCAAATGAGACAAGTTAGGTGTTCTACCTTTTAGCAACTCATAGGGTGTTTTATTTAAATTTGATCTCACATTCACCCTATTCAGAACATAACATGCAGTGCTAACCGCCTCAGCCCAAAAATATCTAGGAAGTGAGTATTCTGCCAACATTGCTCGGGCGGCTTCTATTAATGTTCTGTTTTTCCTTTCAACTACCCCATTTTGTTGAGGGGTTCTAGGTGCAAAAAAATTGTGATCAATCCCTTTTTCTTTACAAAAATTTTCAAATCTTTCATTTTCAAATTCTCCTCCATGATCACTTTGTAAAGAAATTATTTCACATCCTAGTTTTCTTTGAATCCAAGTTGAAAAATTTCTGAATTCCTCAAATGATTCACTTTTATGAAAAAGAAATCTAACCCAAGTGAATCTTGAGAAATCATCCACTATAACAAATCCGTATACCTTCCCTCCTAGACTTACAGTTCCTACTGGTCCAAAAAGATCCATGTGAAGAATTTCCAAAGGTTTACTGGTCCTAAGATCCTTATTGGACTTAAAAGAGGACTTCACTTGTTTTCCTAATTGACGTGCATCATAAAGGTGGTCTTTAGTAAAGTCTAGTTTTAGTATACCTCTCACTAAGTTCTTTTGGGTAATTCTTCTAAGGTTTTTCATACTAGAATGACAAAGTCTCCTATGCCAAAGCCATGATTCATCAGAAACAGTTTTCAAACAAAAAGCAGTAGGAGATTGAATAGAATTCAAATCTAGCATGTAAACATTGTTTACCCTTTTTCCATTTAAAACTTCTTTCCCATTTAGGCTTAATATGCAGCTAGTAGGTAAAAATTTTACATTATATCCCTTATCACATAGCTGACTTATACTTAACAAATTATGTTTTAAGCCTTCAACTAATAACACATTGTCTATAAAAAAGTTTTTGAAATTTCCAATCATACCAGATCCAATCACTTTCTTTGTGGTATTATCTCCAAGTGTAACCTTGCCTCCACTCCTGGCTTCCAGCGTTATGAATTGAGCAGTATCTCCAGTCATATGCTTTGAACATCCGCTGTCCAGGTACCATATGCTCCCACGAGGTCTTGTGTGAGAGCACTCCTGCAAAACTCTCAAATGTTAGACCTGGGAACCCAAACAAGTTTGGGTTCACCTTTTAGCAATTTATAATCAGATGCATGTATGATATGTCTAGGTTTATGCATCTTAGGTCTCCACACCAAATTAGATTTCATCTTCAAAGTACAGGTGTGAGCTATATGTCCCAAAAATCCACAATTATTACATTTAACATTAGGAAAATATTCCTAAGTTTTCTTCCATTTGATTGTCTCTAAGGGATTTCATAATTTAGGATAATATTTAGGATTTGTAAAATCTTCAAGTTTAGGGGGATTCCTATTATCCTCGAGAGCTCTTATTGTCAATTTATAAAATGAATTCATATCTTCCAAGATTCGATTTGTATAATTGATTCGATATGTTTTGCTCTCAGATTCATCCTTAAAATTTTTAAAATCTTTTTCAAGTTCAGCATAGGATGATTTTAAATTCTCAAAATTTTTATTCAAGTCATCATATTCATCAAGTAGTTTCATGTGGTTGTCATCTATTAAAGCATGATCTTTCCTAAGGATTTCGTGTTCCTTCTTAAGCTCTTCCAGTTCTAAACTTAAACTAGCATGCATCTTTTTCATTTTCCTATATGCATCATGCATGTGTTCAGAAACTTCAAACAATTCATCATAGGTTAAGTCACATACCTCTTCTTGATCTGATTGTTCAACATTATCTGCCATCAAGCAAAGGTTGGTGACTTCTTCTTCTTTTTCAGTCTCAGATGAGTCTGAAGCTGAGTCCGCCCAGAAAGCTCTTTGAAACTTCTTCTTGCCCTTCTTTACAATTGGTTTCTCCTCTACCTTCTCCTTGCTAGGAGTGGCTTTGAGTATTGGGCATTCAGTCTTGATATGACCTGGTTTTCTGCATTCATAACAAATTACTTCATTAGAAACCTTGCCATTTCTGTTAAACTTACCTCTATTCCATTGCTGGCGTCTCTTCTGCTTCCTCTTTAAAAAGCTTCTGAATTGTCTAGTCATCAATGCAATATCGTCTTCATCCTCAGGTTGTGAGTGTTCACTCTCTGACTCTTCCACCTTTAGTGCAATATTCTTCTCCTTTCGTGGTTCACCTGCATCAATCTTTCTTTGACTTACTCCTTGCTCATAAGCAATGAGTGAACCAAGAAGATTGTCAATAGAATAAATGTTTAGATCTTTAGACTCTGTAATTGCAGTAATTTTAGCATCATAAGCAGTAGGTAAACAACGAAGAATCTTATTAACCATTTCAGCATTAGTTAATTCCCTACCAAGTGCATGCAAAGAAGTGACTATTTGTGTGAATCTTGTGTACATGTCAGAAATAGATTCATTAGGTTTCATGCGAAACAATTCATAGTCATGTAACAAGATATTGAGTCTTGATTGCTTAACCTCATTAGTCCCTTCATAAGTTATACAAAGTCTATCCCATATGTCCTTTCCGCTTTTGCAAGTGGAAACCCGCATGTAGTCTTCAGATTTTAAAGCACAAAAGAAACTATTTAGACATTTGGCATTTAATTGTGCTAAGTCACGTTCTTCTATAGTCCAATCTGCAAAAGGTGTTTCTACCCTAACTCCATCAACTAATCTAGTTGGTTTTGTGTAACCTTCCTGGACTAATATCCACATACGATAATCAAGTGACTGTAAGAAAGTAGACATGCGTGTTTTCCAAAAATCAAAAGGTATATTGTCAAACAGTGGAGGTCTAGTGATAGAGTAACCTTCATGTGTGTTTTGATTTCCGAATGTAGCCATCTACGTTAATCAAAAAGTATTTCAAACTTATGATTTTGAAACGAAGCTCTGATACCACTTGTTGAGTCTAGTATTTAGGTTGTTAAGCCTAAGTTAATGTCCCAAGGCTACCAAGAGGGGGGGATGAATTGGTAGTTTAAAAATTTTAATCCCTCTTTGAATTTAAATTGAACCGAAATGAAAATTTTTCTTTTAAGTTTTTCTAGAAAATGTTTTTCAACCACAGAGTTCTTAAAAAAAAATAAAATGCGGAAATGTAAAAACAATAAAGTAAATGACACCAGATTTATAGTGGTTCGGTCTAAAATCAGACCTACATCCACTCCCCAGAGGCACCCTCTGAGTATTGCACTAATACCATTAGTGACTCTCCTTTTGCACCCACAGCAAGGCGGAGAAGCCTTTACAAAACACTCATTTCACCACTACCCGGTGCGGCAGAGAACCGTCATCCTTTTACACAATCCCCAGTGTTGGCAGAGAACCGTCGTCCTTTCACACTCTCCTAGTGTGGGCAGAGAACCCTTCAGCTATTCACACTCTCCATGTGTAGGCAGCGAACCCTTCGGCTATTCACACTCTCCAAGTGTAGGCAACGAACCCTTCGGCTATTCACACTCTCCAAGTGTAGGCAGCGAACCCTTCGGCTATTCACACTCTCCAAGTGTCGGCAGCGAACCGGATCTCCTTGACAGATCTTCTCACAAGAAATCTAGAAGGAAGAAGGAAAAGAGTGAAGTAATCCCAATTCACAAGTAGAGATTCTTACCTTTGAACTCCAAGTGAAGCCTTCACGCTCCAGTGGTAGGAATCCTCCTTTGAATGCACTCTCACACTCTCTCCTTAGCTATTCTCTCAAGAGGCACGAAGATCAAATGACAAAAAGATTGGGTGGCAGTCTAATTTGGACTATTTATACAAAAGACAAGAAAAACCGCCCAAAAACTGCAAGTATTCAATTCTGTGCAGTGGATCGTCCCGTACGATCGTGGATCGTCCTGGATGATTTACTTAAACGCTTTGAAACGACCCTATTTGTATATGTGTACGAAATGTCTTCGTACAAGCTGATCGTCCCGTACGAACTAAGTTCGTCCGGTACGAACGGTTATTACTAGGTCGGTTCTAGAAACTGCTGAGAACCGTTCTAAGTCGGTTAATCGTCTGGACGAAAATTGGTTCGTCTGAACGAAATTTTTACAGAGACCAAATTGTCCTGGACGATAATTAATTTCGTCTGGACGAAAATTTTATATAGAGCAACTCATTTTCTAACGATAATTAATTTTGTCTAGATGAAAATTTTATAGAGACCAGATCGTCCTGGACGATAATTAATTTCGTCTGGATGAAAATTTTACAGAGAGCAACTCATTTTCTGACGATAATTAATTTCGTCTGGACGAAAATTTTACAGAGAACAGTCACCCTGATGATATTTAATTTCGTCCTGGACGATAGGACTTAGAAAAATTTTTCAAGCCAGTTCCTATTCGTTCCATGTGCTCAATAGGAGATATCTGCTGATCGTCCCGTACGATCTGATATCGTCCCGTACGATCAGTATAAATTTTATATGATCTCCTTATTGTGTGTGTATGTTTTTATTCACTCAATTACAATCACTCCCTTTCAAATTAATTCAAAGAAAAGTACAAGCTTCAAATTCACAAAGTATTTCATGTTGAATTTGATTTGAAGTCTTCGTAGTCTGGAGTTCGATTTTCCTGAAATGTAGTACACACAAGAGCAAATACAATCTTCTAAAAATTGTTAGGAGATAACAACACATTTAACAATAATGTTTGGAATCATCAAAACTATATAAGTTGCAAAAATGTAAAGCATTCAAATAGCAACTATCTTAACAAAGCTAAATTTTCAAAACCTGAGGGCTATTCTATATAGACATCCTCTTTAATAACTCCTTTTAAAAAGTTACTTTTAACATCCATTTAATATAGTTTAAATCTTTTAAAATATGCAAAGGCTAATAAAACTATTATCGCCTCTAACCTAGCTATGGGGGAAAAGGTTTCTTCCAAATTGTTATCCTTCCATTTGATTGTACCCTTAGCTACTAACCTAGCTTTATTTTGAACTACTAATATTGAGTCATTTAATTTGTTTTTAAATAGCCATTTTGTCCTAACTACACTCTGATCAGAGGGCCTTAATTTTTATTAATTTCCGTACATCATTTCTAATAAACTAATTATGATCTTCTTATATAGCTATCCAATATTTATCAACTAAAACTTAATCTATACCAATGGGTTTTATCTTAGAAATAAATGTTATATGGCTAACCTCCTTTCAAATACCTTCCAAATCCTAACCCCTACAAATGGATCCCCTAAAATAAGCTCCCTAGGGTGATTAGATGAGTATCTCCACTCTCTAGGCAAAGGATCTTAAGCTTATTCTTTATTTTCTATATTAATATTCTCTTTTCCGTAGGTTATTTTAGCTTCATCACCATCATTTATCAAAGTTTTAGGAATTCAATATAATTCATCAAATACCACAAGGGTGGATCCTCTACCATTAAGATTCTTTTATTAAATACTCTATAAGTTTTTTCTATAGAGGAATATCCTAAGAATACCACTTCATTTGTCTAGCATCAAACTTTCCTACATGAGATTTTTAATTAATAAGAACAAAACATTTACATCCAAAAACATACATAAAAGATTGGTTTGATGTTTTACCCTTAAGTAATTTATATAATATTTTATTTAATTTGGATCTAATATTCGCTCGATTTAGCACATAGTAGGTAATATTAACTACCATTACCTATAAATATTTTGGTAAACCATATACCCCTAACATTTCTTTAACTGCCTCTACCAATATTTTATTTTTTCTTTCAACTAATCCATTTTATTTTGGGGTCCTAGGGGATGAAAAGTTATGACATATTCCAAAATATTAAAAAAAATAATTCAAAATTTTTGTTTTTAAACTCATCATCATATTCACTATGAATAACTGAGATTGCATGTCCTATTTTTAATTGAATAAAAAAAGAATGTGGCCTAAACTTCTCAAAAGATTAACTTTCATTTGTTAAGAATTTGACCCAAACGAAATTAGAGTAATCATCCTTAATTACACACCCAAATATTTTACCACCAAGATTAGTTGTACAAACGGGTTCAAATGTGATCTTTAGAGAATTCTAATTCTGGGATGCCTTTAACTAGATCTAATTGGGTTATTTTCATTAGTGTTTTCAAACTTGCATGGAATAGTCTGTTATGTCATAGGTAAAATTCATTTACAATAGTTTTCAAGTAACACATTATTAAATGCATTAACATAGTTTAAGTCAAGCATATAAATATTAATTATTCTCATTCTTTCTAAAATAGTTTTTTCATTTAAAATTATTACATTTGTTAAAAATAAACTTATGTTAAAACCTTGGTCATACAATCAACAAAAGCTTAACAAGTTAAATTTTAATCTTTCAACTAATAATATATTTTTAATTATAAATCAACTAGTTGTGCTAATAGAACAAGTATGTACTACCTCCTTGATAGTATTATCTCCCAAAGTGACTTTACCTCCACTAGCCTCAAGTATGATGAATTACTTTAGATCTCAAGTCA